>WOGP01002483.1:0-16669 GCA_015342065.1 Leptinotarsa undecemlineata | reverse complement strand
GATGTATTGTATATGTATTTTTGTTTTTTACTTAATTTTTGACATTCCATATATACCCAGTGTATCTCAATTGGTGAATAAATAAATAAAAAAATTAAATTAAATTAAATATACTTTATATCACTATACTACTACTACTATATTATAACCGGTCGTATAAATAAAATGTTCCAGTGGTATTTAGACAAGAGTGTTTTCATTCATTTCATTTGAGTGATCATGAATTACCATAAAGTAAACAAATCATCAAACACACATAACAATTCAATGCTAGAAGAAAATTAACAGGGACTCTCGCCCTTCTCCAGATATATGGGGAAAACCCAAAATGCTCTTTTTCGTCTTTTTAGAATGGAATTTTTATTTCAGAGAATATAGAAAAATGGAAAAAAAAGTTATTCTATTTGAAGTGTACTAAGACGATGTAATAAATATTCTATAAAACGTTTCGTGTCAACATGACCGCCATCAACTTTTTATAATTATGGAACTCTTTTTAATCACAGATATTTATAAAACGATAAATTCACAATTATAGCGTTTCATTTGAAATAACCACCATCATCAGTGACAACAGTCAAACAGAAAAACAATTTATTTTATCATGAACTTTTGTAAGAAATTAAACCAATACGGAAAATCGAAGCTACATGGCAGTCTACATTAAATGCTCGAATTAACGACATCTTTGTTGAATGCACATAAGTTGTCGGTCTAGACAATTTATGTGGCAAATTTCTTGCATAATAGGTGTAATACATACATGTATATCTTATTTTTTTGAGATGGTCGATATCTGTACTTGGTGTTGAAAAAATTTAATCCTTTATGTATCTCCAGACAAATAATCTAAACGAGTAAGATCTGGGAATAAAGCTGGCCAATTAATTGATCCATTGTTTCCAATCCATTTTTTCGAAATATTACTTCCAAATGTTCCCTTAATATTGCTGCATTATGGGGAGGAGCGCCGTTTTGTTGAAAATATTATATTTCATTGCGGATATTCAGTTGCAATTCATCTGAGTAGCCATCGAATTCATTGAATAGAAAATGAAGATACACTCCACAATTCAAATGATCATCGTAAAAGAAAGGGCCAAGGATGTTTGTTCCCACAATTCCCAACCAAACATTAATTCCAAACCTGTCTTGGAAATTGATTTCCCTATGTGAATGTTCATTCGTATTATTCCACCTATAGATAATGGATATCCCTGCTTAATCAACCATTGTTGGTGAATTTTGATTCGTCCGTCCATATTGTATTTTCACAAATATTTCCAACTTTCGTATTTCTACGTTTTAACCACTTCGCAAATAGTACTCTCCTTCCGTAATCCCTTTCATCGAGGTGATTAACTTTGAATATCCTGTAGCGTTTATATTTTTTCTTTTTCTAAATAGTTCTGGTGGATTTTACAGAAATCCCCATTTCTTGGGCAATTTCTGCTAAAGAACAATACTGATTAGCATAATTTTGGTAACCGGCCAATCCTAAATTAAAGAAAAAAAGATGTTTTCACTGTGTATATTTTTATATGGTGATACTTGCTTACCCATAACATATATTTGATTCCTCACCCTTCCAGTAACCACACATTTTCTTGTTTTCTTTCTGTCAGATGCTCCATAGTCCCTCAAATTTGTATTGATATACTGCTGTAGTTTCTCTCATTTTTGGTAGTTTAGTATCAAACACTATTGAAGAATGTATATTGTGAATAGTGTGGTTTTGTAAATGTTTTAATGAAAATCTCCCAAAAAAGCGTACGGAATACGTCGATGTAGTTTATTACTGAAGTTTAACATATTTGCTTTCAGTTGATTCAACTTTATAAAAGATCACTCTATACTGTATTTACGGAAGATCACTCAACACGTCGCCCGAAGGTTATAATTTATAGCAGAAATTCTCCGCTGTAGAAAAATAATCCCAACGACCCGTTATTACATCAGATTTCAATATAAGATTTGTACCGGTTGGATATGCCATTGTCCACGGTTTTGTTACACAAAACGATCGGGGGAATCGGGATTTCGAATTATTTCCCGTACAGTTTACGAGCGTCGTAAAAAGTAACGATCTCCACTGTACACCCTCCGACTATGACCACTTCTTTCAGACATTGCTGTTTGGAATTTATTCCCTGGGGCAGAGTCGGTGGGATTCAGCCCA
This sequence comes from Leptinotarsa undecemlineata, assembly GCA_015342065.1. Taxonomy (NCBI): domain Eukaryota; kingdom Metazoa; phylum Arthropoda; class Insecta; order Coleoptera; family Chrysomelidae; genus Leptinotarsa; species Leptinotarsa undecemlineata. Next base: position 14,490 of record WOGP01002483.1, on the reverse strand, counting down.
GCTCGCAGACCTGGCGTATTTACGTGCAGGACGTGTTGTTATAATTTTTCGTTCAGTAGTCATTGTAACGATAATGAGGGAATACGTTTTCAACACAAGTATCATTGTTTATCAGTTTACTTCAAATCGACATTGAATACATAAAAACATATAGATTCGAAGAATGTAAACTTTCACGGCCGAAGATAACTGTATGAAGGCTAATTTTCCGAGTTTTCTGGCTCTGGTCTGCAGGTTTTTATGCCTGCTGCGGTAAAAATGTGAAAACGGTATTCTGGTTCTTGTTCCTGTTGTATCCAACGCATTAACAACCATTTCCCCCCCCCTCCCGAGTTGAGTGCCCTGAATTGAAATCTTTTCCACACGGCCAATGTGTGGTGAACATCCCATCTCGTTCATCCACCCACGCTCCTCCGGTCATCAACTTACTGATGGGCACTTCAGATTGACATCTGACCTTCTTTGGTCGAAATTCAGCCTCTAGGTGCTTTTACTTTCTGATATGTTGTGTTGTTTTATCATGACTTTCATAACTGAATTTTTGCATGGGGGTCCCCAAAAACTAACCGGAAACGAGTGTCTTTATTCCTGTACTGGGCGCTCTATTTATATCGTTCTTAATTGTATTCCTCTAAGAACAGGTTGCCAGCGTTTATTAATATTCTTTGTCTTGTGTGAATACCTTTATTGTTGAGAGCATGTTCGGAGAGACGAGTCCCTATACTTCGTTTCGTGGTTCCGATGTAGACCGACCTGCAGTTACACGGAATCCGCTACCGGATTGGTAGAATCTCAGTGATACACATCGTGAAACCAATATTTAGGCCAACAAAAATTATTAGGCAAAATCTCAGATCAGCGAAGGATTCCAGAGTATCTCTAGCAACACCGGAGATATGCCGAATTCCATGTAGCTGCGGGTCGGTTTACATCGAAACCACGGAACGAAGTATAGAGGCCCGTCTCTCCGAACACAAGAAAAACTTTCGCCTCGGACAAATCGACAAATTGGCTGTGACCGAACATCCTCTCAACAAAGAAGGTATCAACATTATCATTCATGCTGGACAGTACCCAAAATTACTACCCAAAAATATAGAGAGAGACAATAGAGATTAAAAAGCATAGGGATAATTTCAATAGAAAAGAAGAGCTACCTGTTCTTCGATGTATACGAATACGAACAGATAACACAATTAAGAACGATATAAATAGAACGCCCACTATGGATATAGGATTTAATGCGTTCGATACAACAGGAACAAGAACCAGAGTTCGGGTATTGCGACCGTCACCACATTGCCTCTGAACATATCTACCGCAGCGGTAGAAAACTCGGAAAATAGCCTTCATACAACATATAGATTTGTTTAGTCTTTACAAAAATCATATTCCATCAGAAATACAATGATATTGAGAAAAATACAGCTGCGTGCAATCATGATGGAAGTTTATGATCTTAGTCGTGAGCAAAATTGAAGCAACCTGTACCAAGTAGGATATCTATGGAGTGGCATACCCTATATTAGTCAAATATGGTGTCTAGAACCTCTGTGGGGTTGGTATTGATCATTCAAAAACGCAAGGCGTAATTCTGAACAATTCACTGTCCGGAGTCTTACATCATTGCATGCCATCATTATGCAACGAACTATTCGAAGATTCAGTATAATATTTGAGAATAATTTTGAAGTAGGTGAATTCTGGAAGCTAATTAATGAAAATAAAGTAATGAATTTGCTCATCTGCTATTTGCTTCGAAAGTACGCATCTGGTCAACTATGATCGGTTTAAAAGTGTCAATTATGGAACATTATCTAAGTATCCTAACGAAAACGGTCACATAAAACTACGAAATATGAGTAACAACATATGTATGGTTTGGGGTACGTTCAAAAGTAATTTAATTGAATAACCATCACACATGCATTTTATACTCTAGGTTATGAACTCAATACTGATCACATGAATTTAACAAATAGTACATTTACCTACTGAAATTAATAAGTATCATTCATCAAATTTTTTCAGGATACACCAAATTCAAACATGCGGTTTACGTTTGAAAAACTATTTAATATTTACAATTCGGAAATGTGTTTTTGCCAGCGTTAGAAAAAAAGCCGGGTCATCAAATAAAAACCACGAATGAGGTGTCTCAAAAAATGCTTGCCGCTGTGAAGAATATACCTTCTGTGGCATAGACAATGCCTGATTTGGTTATTCCTGATGAGTAAAAGAATACTGAATTTTGACTTGTTACTTGATGAGTGCAGATCATAACTCATTTGATTGAGAGCACTATTTAGTGAATTTTCATCGATTATAAATAAAACTTTATATTGTTGGCGTAACAATGCAAGGCACTGTGAGAACTGAGAAGTATATAAAACAAATAGAAGTGGATCTAAAATCGATCCTTGTGGGACCACACATTTCATTTTGGCAAGTAATTTTCAAGCAGGGTTACCATGCGGTAGGTAAAAACCAGATTCTTCAGTATTGCCAGAAGGGTGGGCACTACGATCAAATTCGTTAGAGTAGTCTAGCAATACTGAAAGACAGAGTTTGTTATTATTGACAGAACAATGCAAGTCATCTACAACTTTCAAAAGAGTTTTGGTGCAGCTGTGGTTTTCTCTGAACTCTGATCGACAGGCTCGTATGTATTGCAATTATTCATGTCGCTATGCATCTGCAAGTTAAAATTTTTTAAGATCCTTTGGATGTGGCACACAAATTACTAATCGGGCGAAGGTCAGTCAGACTCTCTGCATTGCTTATTTTGTCTCGGAATACGATTAAAACTGTCGCAATATTACATGTCTTCGTTGAAACTGAAAGTATTAGTTTTATTTGCCACGTAATCTTTCAGTCCAACCCAAACCAAATCAATTGGATTCAAATCCAGGTGATATGATAGTGATCGTACAACGATATGATTTGCTGTTAGAAAGTGCTAATCTATATCCTATCTTCCGCTCGAATTTTGGTCTATAGTTGTTTATGAGTGTAAATAATCATGTATGTTTCAAATGGAATATTCCTCTCTGATAACTATGATTGCATATCGCTTTTTTTGGTCGATCTCGTTATCATTTTGTTGATTTGTTCATTATGATGTGGTTCATTATCGATTACCATAACGCTTCTTATAATTATCAAAATGTATCTCGTCATAATTCATAATGTATTATAATGATTTCCATCTTCACCACCCGCACGTATTATAATCAGACATTGCCCTTTTCTAATAGGTGTTTTAGACCTTCCATGGATGATCAACTTGTTTGGTGCGTGTGTGTAACGTGAATGTTTCATCCAGTTAAATAATTGGTCGACATTCTTCACAATAGGTCCGCATTTTCTTCAAGACTTTTATTCTAAGTAGTCAAATAAGCTCTGTTTTCTCAATATTTTGCTGTTAATTTTGCCTTTCTCCATCGAAGTTCAGGTTTATGAATTTCTTTTCGCAAAGACTACCTGCCACTCTAATAGTCAATATCTCGGATAATATTTTTATGAATTTCTCTAAGCGTAGGAACTTATTTCTCTTCGGTATGGAAATCAATATCAATGTATCTCCGAAAGATTGCTAAATCAGCACCATCTAACATAATTTTGTAATTGTTGATATATCAAATGCAGTTGAAAATTTTTTTCTCCCAATTTTTGTCCATCTCTGATTTGACTTTTCCTTCAAACCTTCAAAGTTGAAATACAATATTGGTTACAATTGTACTTTCTATTACTATTACTTCTTACCTTCTCTAGAGTAATTCTTATTCTATCTGCCATTGCTTCCGCTTGCATACATCTTAATAGGTTGTTCACAATTTGTTTGCTTTGTCCACTGAGAACATTGTTCTTCAGTATACTGTTCGACTACATTTTGAAAAAACAAATAAGTCACAGTTCACCACACAGAATAATTTCTTCACTCAATGTGCCAACACGATATTTTCTACTCCAGTTCGTCGATATTAATGAGCCCCGCCCCCCACTCCGCCAACTAATCTACTGTGAATCCAATATTTGAAGGCACATCTAGATTTGCCAGGCTATACATGAAAGTCTTGGTTTTTTTCTATTGAGTTTGTACTACAAACATTCGTTATGGGATTGAAACAGATCAGTCATAGAAATGCTACATAACGTAAAATATGAAAGAGTACCTACAGTTTTGGGTCGAAAACCCAACTCCTTCTGAGCATTATTTTTCACCTTTTCAAAACGAAAACACGCATTTCTCTTTACTATCTCTGCTTTACGTCATCAAAAGACGCAATTTCGCCCAAAATGACGATGGTAGTTTGTAAAAACATTTCTAAGGTTAATTCATTCAATCCCTGCCATAGCAATTTGTTTCGAATTGAAAACGTAACATTTTACTAGAGCTTGTTTTTTTTAACATTTTGACTTTATACTTGCCCATCTTAGGATAAATAATGTGGGAAACTTTCCTAAAGAGAAGAAAAATTACCTTCAAAATAAAACACTTTGAAAAAATTATGTGAACAATGCAAAATTTTTTTTTCAATCCAAACAATTTTCGACATGTATTATCTCAACAAAAATGTGTTAATGAATTCAGTTCTTTACATGGCATTAAAGAATTATCAAAAACCGCAGTATATCGCTGGTATAGTGAATGTAGTCGATAGCCGACGAATTTCTTGAAGGTCGTCCAAAATCGGTTGTTTTGCCGCAAAACATTGATGCGTGAACTGATAATGTAAGATCGTTATGTGACATATTGTGAGATAGAGGCATCCTTGCACATTAGTTCCACTTGAATACATTCGATTTTGCATTAATATTTAGTTGTAAAAAATTGTTATTGTTGGATACCCCATAGAATTGAATGAATTAGTTTATTGGCTACGTGATACATTTGAACAAATATTTGTAGCAAGTCAAAAGACAAAAATTTATAAATATGACGTCATATATACAAATGAAACTATCACAATGCTTGTATAACAGAACAGTGAGCATAATAATAAAAACAATCAATTAACTAATGTTAAAAATGAGAACAATTGTTACTCACTCAAAGTCACATGATTTATCTATGTTGTATAACATGTATTCATCTGTAGAATAAAAACAGTGTTTCAAAAAAAATTATTTCAGTTCTTGCTTGAAACAGTAGAAACTGAGTTGTTTTATGTGACGTGGTGACTTTTTATAGAATTTCAAATTCAATGAATCATTTTGTGAAGTGCTCAGTCTGAATCTCTCAGTTCTTATCAGATTTCCTGATCTTGTAGGATATTCATGTTGTTGCGATTGTAAAATTTATTTTGATATATTTTCACAGCAAAAGCTGTAGGACGCGACATAATTTTGAGATGAATAAAAAGTGGGCGACAATGATCTTTAAAGTTGGCATCAAATATTACGCTCCTTTCACACAATACGATTTTGGTCGTCCGATGGTTTAGACGTATAACTCTCTTTTGCAATATAAAATTTTTTTTGGAATGACAAGAATCCCCCCACAACACTATGCCGTATACCATGTGACTATGGAAGAGTTCGAAGTACGAAGACTTGACCGCTCTGATACCGGCGAATTCCTTCAGTCTACGAAGAATTAATATAACACTTTCTTGGCCAGTTTGTCAACATGACATGACCAGTTCAATCTGTCGTCTATATGAATCCCCAGTAGCTTAACACTTTCACCCGAGGTTAAATATGTATTTGTGGAAATTCTGGAAGAAATTCTTTGAGATGAATTTATATATTTGAAAGATTTCAATGCGGAGATAATAACTAAAAGAATTATTTTATCAACTGTTCACAAGATTTTGGATCCCTTTGGATTTATTCGTGCAGTGCATATAGGTTCTTGTATTTTGCTACAAAAAATCTGAAATTTGAAAATTGGTTGGTATGCAGTGGTGAGGCCCTAGACACAATTTTTTGTTTTTGGGATTTTCAAAAAATCACATTGTCAAACACACAAATTATTATACCAGTTGTTGACTTTGTATCAACAATATCTGAAGCCCAGTCAGCGTCTACATAGGCATTCATTATTTCGGTAAAGTTATTGTCGTAGACTAACTTTGATAAACGTGTATGATACAAATATTCAAGAACACGCAATGCATATTTGAAATGAGCACTATTAAAACTGTTTTGATATCTGCTTAAGTAGTTAACTACGTATAAAATATCTGGGCGTGAATCATTTGCTCTATACAACAAAGAGCCTATTGAGTTTCTATATTCTAGTTCCATTTCGACTTTATCAGCACACTCTAATTTTGAGTTTATTTCCATTGGTGTATCATAAATCTTAGAATCCTCAATATTATATTTAACAGCTAGACTTTCTATATAGTTTTGTTGGTTTAAAAATATGTTTGTTCATTTAAATTATGCTTAATTTCAATTCCTAAATATTGTTTCACTTGACCCAAATCTGTCATTTTGAAATTTTTATTTAATACAGTTTTTATTTCAAGAAGAGAGTTTGATCAGAACTAAATATCAACAAATCATCTTCATATAGGATTATGAACACTAGATTATCATTAACGTTTCCTATGTACAAAAACTAGTCATGATCTGATCTTATAAAATTTAAGTTTACTATAAAATTGTGAAAACATCAATACCAGTCTCGTAGACTTTCCCTTAAGCCGTACAGTGATTTCTTTAAAAGACGTACTCTATTTGGTCAATATTATAGCCATCAGGAGGATAAAAATATACTTCAGATTTTATTTGTCCATCGAAATATGCCGCTTGAACATCCATTTGTTAGTAAAATTTTTAGAGTATTCTATCGTGCCACAGGCGAATATATTTCTTAAATTTTTTGGTACATTTAATGCAATCTTTTAGCAACATTACGAGCTTTATATTTTCCATCAGCTTTAATTCTGTATATCCATTTAACTTCAACAATTCGCTTATCTTTCGGTTCATTCACTATTTCCCATGTATCATTGTCTTCTAAATTTCTGATTTCTTCATCCATTGCATTTTTCCATTCAGCATGATCTTCACAACTCACGGTTTCTTCATAACTGTATTCCGAACTTCCGAACTTGTATAATTTACATATATTACATGATCATCAAATCTCTTCGGTAATCTTATATCCCTTTTGGTCTTTCTTCACGTGTCACTTCTTCTTGTTTATCCCCTATTTCATTTTCTTCCAAAGAACTTCCTTTCTTTTCTTCTATGTTTTCTTCTTCTTTTTCAAATCTTGTATCTTTTTCAATTAATTGTACGTGTCGACTTATAACTAACTTGTTTTCAACTAATATTTTATAACCTGTATCTGTATAACCTACCAATATACCTTTAACTGCTTTAGGATTTAGTTTCGATGATCTATTTCCTTCAGGTATTCTAACATAAGCAGTACTTCCATATAAATTTAAGTTTGAAACATTCGGTTTTCTATTAAAAAATATTTCATATGGAATTTTTCTAGTTTTTGTTTTGGGTAATAAACGGTTACCAATATAAGCTGCAGTATAAACACATTCTGGCCAATAACATTTTGCTATATTTCCTTCAGCAAGTAAATATCTCGCACGATCCATAATTGTCCTATTGTATCTCTCTGCAACTCCATTTAATTCGTGGGTATAAGCTGTACCAGGTCTTAAATATATACCCTCCTCTTGAGCTAACGTATAAAAATCTTTATTAATGTATTCTTCACCATTGTCACAACGCATTTCTTTAATTTTTTACCAGTTTGGTTCTGTATGAACCTTATGTATACATATGAGTTTGGATTGTGTAATTTGCCATTCACTGTTCCAGATGTCCCTCAGCCAGCCTATTATGTATTGTTTCAAATATGTGTAAGAAATATTGAAATATGAGATGAAAAAGAAATGTTAAAGGAAAAATGTGATTATTTAAATCTCAAAATTGAAGCTAGTTTATCAGAGCACATCTGCTGAGCTTTTAAAAAAAAATGATAAAATTGGTTATATCTTTGCAATTATTTCTTTTTTTCATTTCTTTGTTTCTTCCTCAGTTAAGATAGTTTCGTTTCCCGCTGTTTTCGTTATCGTAATCATGACATGACTTTGTTTATTAAGTACCTATTGTGATATTATGTTAACTTGAATAAGTAATTTTGTTTAATATTTCTGAAAAACCATTAATAATATTCACAAGAATGATCTACACCTACTCAAATAAACACCTCACCTATTTTAAGTATTTTTAAGGTGCAATTAATATTTTTTCTTAAACAAGGGTTGTTATGTTGATTATCAATAAGTAAAAATATCGAAGACTGCATAACGTTGTGATTTAAAGATAAAAACATGGAGACTGACTGATATAACGTTTTCTTTATTTTTTCCCTCAAAACATAATCCTTGTAAGAAAGTTTCGGGTTCGGTTGAAACTGAGACCGTTGACGAAATTCGTTTTCGGTCATAAACCAGTTTCGGTCGGACACTAGTTTATTTTCCAGAGTTGAATTATGTCAATCTATATTGTCTTCCTCTATGCACAACTTGTTCTTTCAGTTTTGCCTCTTTTATTTCGTTTCTAGTTACTGAGATGGCGAAAAAGAAATTTCCTCTTTTCCAGATCGTCTTGATTGAAAGTATCTAACATATAAATTCCTGTATTTTTCATTTTGTAGCGGTTTGATAATTTTTTATCAGTTGGGAATGAAATGCAATTAAAGTTAGGCGTCGTGTTCAATTATTTTTCTAAGTTTAAATTTGATTATATCATAAGTTGAGCGGGACTTTCAAAATCTCTCTAATAGGTTTTCCAAATTTATTTTAAATCCCTCAAAAAATAAGTTGGAATTTTTCATATTGCTATCTATCGAAGCTATTTCGGCTTCCTCCATTTTTCTTAGTTTCTCACAGAACTATTCTTGTGCTAATACATGTTTTGAGTTAAAGTCTGCAAAGACCAATGTTTACTTTTTCCATAAAGCTGTATAAGCCATCTATTGCAGCTGTTTTTTTCTTTCCCATTGTAAGTATTTCAAGAAGCATTCTCTACTGGAATTTTTATCCTATATCTGGCTTATTTCGTGTATTTTATTGACAACCTTTTTGGTTAAAACGTGTCTGAAGACTGTATCAAGGAGAGATGTACTAGAAAATAAATATTTTGAAATAAAATCTCGAAATATTCATCTCTTCCAACTACCATATCCATAGGTTTTGGTAAATGCCTGCCGGAAAATAATTACTTCCCCAGCTAATACCACACTAGCTATTGAATTATATCTGACAGACATCTCGGAACATTCATTTCTCCCAACTACCTACATCGTAGGTTTTTGGTTAATTCCAGTTATTGATATATGATTTTTAAATCTATAAGAAAAAACTAGCTTTTTTATGCACAAATGTGAAGGAGAATCTTTTGTGGACACGCTGTGAATATACTCTTTGAAAACAGTTTTTAGATCAATGCTTTCGAATGTTTTACTGAGTACAATTCAATATGTCAGTTCAATTCAACCAGTTCAACCGTGTTAGGAATCACACGTGCGGCAGCTGATTAACGGAAAAACAGATTTTAAACAGATTTTTTTTATTTAACTTGTAAACTATATATGATAATGATATATGGATATTTCATCATAATTAAACGGAATGAAAGGCAGAATTGGAACCTATGCCGTAGAATATCTTTAAAATATATCTGTTTCTACACCAGAAGAAAATAATGTTTGTTCTGATGCTTGGGAACAGCGCTTTTTAGCATAGATAATTTCATTAACAATAAAGAAGACACACCATTCAATTCATATAATTTTAATAAATTATCAAAACTCATCAGTTGATTACATTACATGTAATGACTGAGCAGGTTTAACTAAAAAATTATTTTCATAAATAGTAACAATGTTGAATACATTCAGTATTAGTACATCCACGAAATTGAATGCAGAAATATTCCTAGTACTGCAATCAACATTCATTCAAATTAATAACCACCTCTGAATCCCCCTCTCCCGCCTCTGTACCCACTACCTGAGCCATCTCCATATCCGCCACCCCTGCCACCAAAACCACCTCGGCTGCCTCTGAATCCCCCTCCATATCCTCCACCACCCCTACCATTGTATCCTCCGCCATTATTGTATCCTCCACCACTATTATATCCTCCTCGACCACCCCTGAAGAATTTCGGAGGAGGACCACTATATCCACCAATAGAATGACCTCTTGGTGGTCTATTCGATGAAAGTATGCTGCTTTTTGCCCTTTCGATTTCAAAACTTCCCGCGTGTAGTTTACATAGTTCCTTTATGGTAGAAACAACCTGAAAAATTCAAAATTCAGTAATGATCACCTGAGATGTTTATTAATAAATTGATGGATGTAGCCGTTACTATGTGGTAGGAGATCATAATGAAAAGAAAAATAAAAATTTCTATGTTTTTTACCACTTTTAATTGTAACTAACGTTACTGCAGTTTCGTCCTATATGGACATTTTCAAACTTACACAATAAACTAACGATGATTCATTACATTCGCCAATATATACCATTCGGGTACTTGATTGAGTTCCAGAATTTACAGTTCACAATGCGGATGTGCCAATTTAAAAACCGGAGAGTGAATTGGATCGATTCGATCATTCAACAGGTTGCAACCGCAATGTTTATGCTTGTAAATTCCCAAGGATTTTAAATAATTGAGTTTGTAAATGTTTATTGTAATGCTTCCATACTGCTCAACAGGTGAAATAAATATTATTATTATTATTAATTATTTTTTGAAATTGTGAACTATATAAATCACCTATATGTTTTCAAGTGGAAGATTCGTTCCTATCTTTTATTGATTTTGAGAAAGTGAGAAAGAAATCAAACATATCGATGTCCCTCAAAGTGCCACAAAGTCATATAGATCATGTAATTGATCTACAGGTGGAAACTAAAGATTTTCCCGTGGGTTTACCAATAATTGACTGCACTGAATAATAATCAAACTCAACTTCATTTCATTATTATTATAACAAAACACTTTAACTGAAACTTCAACTATTATTCGAATGTCTACCTTATGAGTTCACTCCGTACAACACTGTTCGTGAAACTTGATCTTCGATAGGCGAGTGAATGGCATTTATATTTGGCAATCGAATGAGGTAGAAAATTCCTCGAAATTCTATCGAAGCGGCTAGCATTATTCTCGCCACGTCTAGAACGTCGGCCAACATCGAAGAACCACGAAACGTCGGTAAGACTGAGCGCACTCTTAGCCACGGGACAATTGGTTCAAGGCTACCAGTGGCGGCCGTCATTATTTTCTTCAGGGCATGATATACAAAAATATGAATTCATATAATCTCTTCCTCATTTACCACATGCATGAACTTTGTTTTGGTTATATCATAAATATTTGTGTGAATGAAAAAAAGTGACTTTTTCCTGATTCATATCTGAAACAATTTTCAGTGCTTGATTTTGTATTCATTTTAATATTTCTTTTTCCAAAAGTTTCCCATTCTTTTTGATGGAGAAGTAGAAAGCTAAAATGGGACTTTTATCGAAAACCAATCTCTCTTAAAAATAAAACATTTTTCAAATAAAGCTATGAACCAATTCGAAATTGAAAGGACATGAGTTCCAGCGAATTTTGGCCACTTAGTTGAAACCACTCCCTATAATATTGCGGCCGAGAAACCAGCAAAGCTTACCAGCTCTCTCATTTCATATTCTCCCGCTTTGTTTCGCCTCTATTATGCATCGTTTCATTTTATTGTGTCGCTTGAGCTGGTACGATGAAACCAAGCAAGCTCTCGCTATCTCTAAATATATCTCAATACCCAACAACAGTCTCTGAATCTAGCTTGTCTGACATCTTTCTCATTGCCATCTGGTAAAGTACACACTAAGTGTACTGCTTGCGTTCACGCATTTATTTCTATCAAGTACTTTTCTTGGTTTTTCACATTTTGACTTCAATCGAGGACCGCCTGCCCAGTACTGACGATGCCCAATAGGCTGAAACAGCTGTCTACCGATGGCTCTCAAGTTGAAATCAATATGGGAATGATCAAAATGGTACTTATTCATTTATCTTTTGATTTTCATGGAAATATTTTCTAGCACCTTTACAGCATTAACCTATCTCGATTCCATATATACAGGGCTATTCAAATTCGTTTCTGTACATGGGGATCTCGTAAACGATAAGAGATAGAGTGTCGGTTAAATCGTGACAAAGTTGCGTATTTTAGAGACCTATTCAATGGTTTAAAAAAATTGAATATACCTCTTTTGGTTCTGGAGATATACAGGTAAAACAAAAAAAATCACAAATTATTTTTTTGCCTATATCTTCTTTATTCGCAGACATATTGAAAATCTGTCTACATTCTGCTATTGGAACTTGATGTGAGCTATCAGAATGTCCATGAATCTTTCATACAGGGTGTTATCTGACTTGGGCCACCCCCCTTTTTGAATTTTTTAATGCGGACCTCTATTTTGTGTTGTAGTTTTTGTACCGTAGAAGTTCATTTCATACTGAGAAATTAAATTTGTTAGTATCAGTGTTAGTAAGTTCTTCATGTTTATATATTTTTCACAAGATATATTATCTCATTATTGTAGTTGTCCTGACGAAGGTGTAAAATATACCGAAAGCAACAAAAAGAAAAAATTCCATAGACTACTCTCTGTACAATATTTTTCCCCAAGATTTCAAAGAACTCAGTCTGAACACATACAAGAGAAAATTGGAAAATGATTTGTTGAGGCATTGCCTCTATTCTGTTGATGACTTCAGAACACATTTTAGTGGTAACATACAAGTCACTACTTCTTTTTGATTTTTAAAGTTTTTACGTATGTGATTGTTGTGTAAATTTCAACCTGTAAATTTCAAGTAAGTTTCAAGCCAAACATGACTTGCTTCAATTATATTGTATTATGTAACGTAGTCAAATAAATATTATTATTATTATACCTTTTGGGTTGACTTCTCTTGCTGTATGGTTGATTATATGGTTGTATGGTTAATATGTCTATCCCCTTAAAAAATAAAGGTGGCCGATGCTAGTCTTCTCCAATCAACTGGGACCTAAACAAGGTCACGCTTAAGCTCATTTGGGTGTCTCTATCAAAATTTCCGGAATATCGCGTTTATTTGAGACTTGGTCCACCGGTTTTCAAAGACTGCCATCGAGTTATATACGCTTCACAGCGACGTAGGAAAGTCAATCTAGTTCGTAAAATACTGTGCGAATTGAGCTACTGAGGCGATAGACATTGGAGAGCCAGTCCGAGGTTTCGTTTGAGTTTTTGTTTTGAATCAGTAGTATAAGGTTTACTTCAATTGTGCAGTCAGGTCAATTATCTTAAGTACTTGCAGTTACAAACATGAATGTCATTTTCGTAGGTTCTACCAAAGATACCTTTCAAATTCGAAAAATGGAGGAGAAGAGATAATTCTGCCACAGACTCTGCATCAACGAGATCATACATTCTCCTTTATGAAAAACTAATCCCCGCCATTTTCAATGCGGAAGGCTAATCTTTCAAATTCAAAGTTCTCGTCTGTAATGCAGGCCGACGAAGAGTTCAAATGGGAAAAATATTTTCATGAACTCTGTGGAAAATCTAATTACTTTTGATTATAAAGTATTTGGCCGTCCTATTAAATTTTTCATTTAAATTCAGCTTCTGTTATTCGCAGCTGAAAACGCGAGTTGAGCCGAAAGGATTGATTGACATTTTAATTGAGTTTCCTCCTATTGTTTTATTTTGTGATGGTTCATCACAGAATGGATGACGATGCGTGTTTTAGTGATGAGCTGTTTGTGTTCGTTTCAGAGCCCAACAGTCCAATTCCGTGATGTCAAACTCAAGTAGATATTGACTATTCATTAAAGGTATTATACCGTTTGTGGCTATTCTTAAACTTCAGCGTGATGAATGTCGAACTCAAAAATTCGCATCGACAGTATAGTTCGTAATAAACCTATGAACAAGTTTGCAACAAGAAGCACAAGCACTACAGAAGAACAGTTTTGAAATAGGCAAAATAAAAGCACTACAATAAGCAAATTGAAAAGTCTAGAAATAAAGTAAAGATGAGCTGACATATCATCAATGAACGAAGAGGAAAGAATAATGGAAAATGTATAATGGAAATGATGGATAAGGTAACAGAGGGAGGTGTATTAGTTACTTTGAACGACTTCATAGATTCAGAAGTAATGGATATTAATAATTTTGATATACATTTTTCTTTGAATGGTAGCTTGATAGTTAAATGTCATTTGGAGCATAAAACAAAAAGTTTAGTCTTGTGTATCTTGAATGGCTTCATTCTGATTTCATAAAGAACATTGAACAGCAGGCTAAATTCAGAAAAAAAATGAGGAAATTTAGACGTGATGAGAATAGATTTGAATTCCAACGTTTGGGTGCTTTGATTAAAAGCCAAATAAAAACCGCACATGATAACTATCTTGCAAACATACAAACAATGTTGTCTAGAGATTC
>WOGP01002482.1:0-16670 GCA_015342065.1 Leptinotarsa undecemlineata | reverse complement strand
TGTGGGGGCCTCTTCCTTGATTATTGGGAACCAAGTGTTGCGTCCACCGGGTGGTTAGCCCTGTGGACCCACGGCCGGCACCGGAAGGAGAATAGAGTTCTCCTTCCCGGGTGCGGCTGGGCTGCCGGTCCGGTTTTGCACCAGTTGCTCGGGTAAGTGGTGTAGCAACTCACCAAAGGCCAAGGGTGTTAGTGGCCATCCCTGCTTATTTTATTTATTTATTATATCTTCTAGTTTCCTGAGTAAATCGTTGTTTGAAATTTAATTCATATTTCTCTACTATTTTTCTGTACTAATAATTCTCATTCTAGTAAATCGTTGAGTAAATTTCTTTCATATTCTGTCCTAGTTTCCCGTACTAATGATTCCTATCCTAGTTAGGTTTTGCAGGTGTTAGGCTACGTTTTTTCCGATATGATTGTATTGTTTTTATGATTCTCGTGAATTCAATATTTCTAGCGTTATTTTATTATTCAAAGTTCAGTTTCGATGTCCCTTGTTAAAAGTTCACTCACTATTTTTCGACTTAGTCTCAGGTACATGTAGATAATAATAATTTCAATTTAGTTCGAGTTAAATAAGTACCTTATTACTTCAAATATCTGTAGCAAATTTTACCTAAATCAGTGTAAGGATATTTATGATACCTATTTTATAAATACCGTTTTTGTAACCTTGGTATCTAACAAACGAAGCAAAGCCGGACATATCTTCATAGGAACTTTTTCTCAAAACGACCCAACGAATCACCCTCTGAAGTATCGTACCGTAGTTAGGAAACACTCTGTATAAATTGTTGGTATTCAAGTTGCAGTTTGAATTCAAGGATTCTCTTGAGGTTTTCTGAATCAGTTAAGTGTTTCATTCCGGTCGTCTGTATTTGTTCAAGGTATTGGTGAGTTTTATTTTATATAGTGCCATCCCCAAAGTATGCACCATATGGAAACTTATTTATTGAGAGTTTTTCGACAAAAAGTTATTCTTGATAAAAGTTTGTGCATCCCCTAAAACTAAACATGCACTAACAAAATACAGTACAACACACGTAATATACGAGGAGCCTTCAAATATTTGATCATTTGACAAGAGTAAAGTATGTACTCTTATTATGAATAATCTTGGGAAATGTTATTCCGAAAATTTATTTGACATCAAAAAATACATCTAAATTTGAATTCAGGGCGATCTAAGTGAAGTTTTTTTTTTAATGGGGACTACTTGTCCAAAATAAATGTTTTAAGTTGATTATCCAGAAAATCAATGAGTTTTTTCCGAAATGCCTATTTTATTTTGATGTTTTGTGACTTGATATTATTGAATAGTGAGTTCTTGTTACAATACTGTATAATTTTGAGTAATTTTCGGTGTTAACAAAAAGTAAAAATAACTTTGCACCAAAAACTTTGAAAATTAATTTACTTTCCAAAACAATTGACCGTGGTTAACACCATACTTGTGTAATTTGTAATATTACAGGCTTTTGAAATCAATCGTCGTATACAGGATGCTGTATGTTTATCGTCTTAGCAACATTTATTTTCGTAGTCCCCATTTAAAATATTGGTAGAAAAATAAACTCACTTAGATGGCCGTAACTTCAAATCGAAATGTATTTTTCAATGCTGAACAACTTTTTTGAATATTTCCCGAGATTTCTCTAAATAAGAGTATTTTACTCTTGTCAAAAAATCAAATATTTGAAGGCTCCTCGTATATTAAGTGTGTTGTACTGTATTTTGTTGCTGCATGTTTAGTTTTAGAAGATGCACAAACTTTTATCAAGAATGACTTCTTGTCGAAAAACTCCTAATAAATAAGTTTTCTATATGGTGCGTACTTTGGGGATGACACTGTACTATTTGATGTAATTCAGCGATTTCGGATCTTCCAAAATGAAGAAACTTCAAAGTTTCTAAGTGAGTGAGTAAACTTTTTTCAATTGACAAATCTGAAAGAAAATCTGTGGAGAAAAAACAATCGATTTCATTGAAGTAAAGATTGTTAGCCATTGCTGAGAGACTCTACCAGGTGTAATAATGAAAGTGATGGAAATGTTTTGCTAAGCCTGGATATATTATACTTTATAGATGATGACGTGAACAAAATGATTGTTCTTATGATGTTCACTTATACAGTGAATGATTTTAAAATTGTCAGACTGTATACTGAAAGTGTTACTTTTCGCTGGTACTAGTGGCTACCTTCTTTATAAGGTCATACATCTAGATTTATTCTTCAACAATTTATTACAACAATTTATTACAACTGCGTAAAGTATATTTATATTGATTCGGGGAGTTTGGTATGCTAATTCCTGCACCTGGATGGTCAAAAGAGAGGAGTTACTTCTTCTCTAACAGAACGGACTCAAAAAATGAATTAGGGCATCTAGAGCAAGAACTGAAACATCTCAAGTGACATTGGAATTGAATGGATACAGTATACCCAAGATCAACAAGGCCATGAAACATGAAGGCTATGAAAAAGTATAGATCGGAACTACCAGGAGATCTATGGAAACAAGGCTGAAGAATTATGAAAGTCGGCTATGGCGGAACACGCAATCAACAGAGGAAACCACAGGATTCTGTTTGAAAACAGCAACCAGGGGCACCATAGCCGACTGGTGTGGGAGGCAATAGAGACCCATAACCACACGGATAATTTCAACTGAAAAGAAAAAGCTGTGAGTTTCCGCACAATCGGAAACTCGCCGATTCCTAGAGTGAATGGACTGCTGCTGAATGGAAGGCAGCTGCAAATCTTTGCGGATGGCTTCGTTCCGCATAAACTACGGAGCACGCACAATCATCCGCATTAATTTATTTTGTACTCTCTGCAGGATAGAGTATTGCTTGGATCCGCTTGTCCCCAGACGCCTAAAGCATACATAATGGCTGGCTTGAACATAATATTATAGATGGTAATTCTGTTCTTTGAACTATTTTGGTCTTCTATTGTTCAGAGGGTTCAGAGTTCTGATCCGATCCTTGATCTTTGTTTTGACTGATTCAATGTACGGGTTCCAGGTGAGTCTACGGTCTATTAGAAGGCCGAGGTACTTTACCCGCGCTTGCCAGTTGATCTCTCCTCCAGAGATTCTCACTTTCCTAGCCGGAGAAGATATCATTCTTTCCATGGTTGGTGTCTTTTCCAGGTCCCCTCAGATCTTCCATTCGAGGTCATCCAATGCACGTTGCATTGAGCTCCCGACCCATGAAAGATGAGATCAGAGCCTTATCATCATCTGCGTAGAGAAACATCTTCACACTCTCAGACCTCTGGAGGTCCCTGTTGTGAAGTGAGTATAACATGGGAGAGAGCACAGCTCCCTGTGGCACCCAAGCGAAGATCTCTCTGTTGTCTACTAACCTGAAAATTCAAGTACATGTTGTAATACCTTGTCATCGGAAATAAAATCAAGAAGCTAGGTACTTGCTCTAGCGAAAGGTCAGGAAGAAATCTCAAAATTCGAGTCGAATAAAATTAGTGACTTTGGAAACCTCGACCCATAAAGCCTCAACCATCTCGTATATTAACTGTATATCCCCTGATAATTGAATCAAACCGACTACTTTCGAGGTTAGTCTCACAATTCATTTCTTAAGTTATTGTGAGAACAAAATGCTTGCCATTCACGCGCCATTTCGATTGGGCTGCTTTTACTAAACTATCCATCATCTTGGGGTACACCCAGCATATTTTCATGAGTTCCGTTCAGAAACAGCTTTGGCAGTAGCCACCTGCGCTAACAGTCTACCAAATGCGCAGAATGAGAGGCGTTTTTGCCGTCCAGTAGAAAAACGGCCGATGGTGTTGTTTTATTCAATCGTTATCATTAAAAATTATTTATTATCTATAGGTATTTATTATGTAATTATGTAATATTTTTGGCAGGATATCTCACCCAAAAACAATCGTTATAGTTGTACAAAAGTACCGAATAAAGGTCCTAGGAATTTGATGTAACAGTTCGAAAAATGTACGGAGCACTGCGCGGATGCACTCGCGATTTGTTGTTGTTGTAGTCGTTGGCGGTTGTGGATCGACGGTTGTTGCTGCCGATGCTTCTGATGCAGAAGAAAACGACAGCGAACAGGGCCTGGAATCGCTGGAGCGCTGGGAGCTGCTTACGCAGCGGCCGGGGGTGCTTGGTGGCTGCTTGCGCAGTGCTTCCGTCACTGAAAAAATAGGAATGATAATAATAATAATCATAACATTCATTTACATATGGAATGTAACAAAAATATTAAACGAGTTATTTTTGTGAAAGAAATTTTTGGCTTTCTTTCACCTGCCACAAGTATGGTACAAGAGAACTTTATGCAAGTGTAGAAAGGACGAATATTTCAGTTCACCCTCAAGGGCGTCACCAACGGGGGGCAGGTAGGGGCAGTTACCCGCTAGAAATCAAATATAGCTAGCTGCAAAGCAACCAAAGTGCGAGCAATTGACTTCCTCACTTATTAATAAATTCCACATTGCATTACAAAAAGTAGATGAATTCACAAGGTTCAATGTATATTGTACAAAGTAGTGAAATATTCAGAATAACATTTCAACATCTGCTTTTGAAATCACCGCCATTATCATCTGGACTATATCAGATTTGCCAGTAAACAGTTTAAAAATATGTAGGTAGGAGATAGGTGTGGTGTGTGTGTGTGTGTTGTGTACATTGCATTTTTTTCTACGACGGCCGTTCACCAGCATTCACGTTGATATTGTATAATATGTATGCGGCATACCTAAACTAGAAGTTAATGTTACGAACATATAATTTCAATTGGTTTTGTTGTCAATGCCATCTGTAAGTGTGAGTGTTCATAAGAAACACCTACAGCCTACTGTTGAATAAATCGACTACAATCCTTGTAGAACCTAGTATTGCTACTCGACGCTAGATGGCGCTTATTCAATGAGCTCTCTGGAATTTGGTAGCAGTTTCTAGACTGAGTAGAATGTTACATAAAGAATGAAATCGAACTTTGGCAGCAATTGTGGCACAATATGCATAATTTAACAAATCTTAAAGTTGTTGATGTCCTGAAAGAAACAAATTCCTTCTTTTCCAAAACGGAAAAAGCATATCAATCGCTTTACCATGCACGAGCTGTACAGTTGAGCGACCCTTTAGCAGCCTCAGAAGACTGAAAACATGTCTGAGAAGCACCATGGCAGCAGGTCGTCTTAATGGTCTGGCCATGATGAGTGTACACAGAGCTATAATAAATACAAACTTGGATAATTTTGATGATGAAGTGGTTTTAAGTTTAGCAAAAAATCACCGTATGTTATATTTCAATTGAACATTTTTTTGTACAAATAAATTATTGTGTTTGAAGCATCGCGTCTCGGCCCTTGGCTAAGATCAAAGTTAGTTGCACCAAGGTTCTGCAGACAAAGGTAAGGAGATACATCTGTTGAAGAAGGACAAATATCTTTTTTTTGCGGCGAGTGGAAAAATTTACGAAAGACACCTGGTCGCACTGTAGCCAGGTAGTGTCGGAATCTCACCAAGTGAAAAACCACTCATGAAACGAGCAGGCTGCTTTGGAACCGCCCTCGAGCATTATTTCGGAGTAGCAGACTATAGAGATAGAGATGGATAACAGAGTGTTTGATCTGATGTTATGTTCGTTTTTCTTTCTTCCTCTAGAAACTTCCGAACTCTACTTTCAACAAAGGAACTTTCCCCATACTGCTTCACATCATCAAACACATTAACGTCTTCGTGATTTGGTTCAACAAGCCAAACATACACTAACTAATAATCTTTTTTCTTCCAGTGAAATATTTCTATTGGTTGAGAATACACTTTTTATGATTACTTCCACAGGACTTGTCATTATAAATACTCACCTCGTAGTCAAACATCAGTCTCGATGCTCATGGCGTTGATGTTGTTGTTGTGGCGTGGGTTGCAGTTCTGCTTTTGGGCCAGCTGGTCGCGGGTCACCATCAGTCCTTCCTCCAACTCGACCAGATCGCTGGAGGATTCGCTCAGCGAGCTCTTCTTCATATGCTGGCCCAGAGTGCCTGGCAGGTACGGGCAGCTGGTCACATGGTTGAAGTTTTGCGACTGCATCTCCTCCTAAAAAGTTATTTTTATAGTTAGCAGTAGAAACCTATATCTTGGGTTTTGATAATGGAGTTTACAGCCAAATCATTAACTCAAAATCGATATTTTTGCGAAGACAACTGATTCCAGATCTTGGCCAGCTTCTCTTCATTCTAGAAGCAAGGGATGCTCAATTTTTGTTTCCATTATAGTTGTTCATTATTATGAAAAATTGAATACATACTACGCAGAAAACACACCTGACAGCATGTGTATAATATCCTGCATTTTCTTCCACAAACTTTAACATGATACTGGTAGACCAGCTAGTTGAATGTACGATCCTGATTGGTCATGATTGATATTTTGATCTTCAACTGTGTAGGAATTGATGCCATAAAACAAGGGTCAGTGCTACCACCTATCACCTCTTCTCTTCCTTCGTTTCATCGGTTTCTAGCGGCAAATGACCGTTTGGCGGGAGTTGGTCATTTTTCGTATGATTAGAGGTTTCCATATGTTACGTATCTCTACGCTAGCTTAACTAAATGCGTTGTTGGACAACAACTTCTTTGAATTTTCTCTTAAACCTCCTTGTGGATGATTTCAGCTTGAGCCCACTTGATATTTTGTTGATGAGCCCAAACATGCTCTACTATTCCGGATTTGCTGGTTTCTCCTCGCTGTGTGCTCAGCAATGCTAACTTTCAATGGCCTTTTAGTTTCAATGATGTATGATTCTCCGCACTCGCAGGGTACCCGGTAAATGCAATTTTTGGAATCGCAGTCCGCGTTTGGTGGCTTTGTTTTCGTGAGGCTGCTACGGATAGTGGTCCCAGATCTGAAGCAGTTCTTGATGATATACTTGGATCCAATCCTTCGTATCCTTTCCGATAATCCTTTGATGTAGGGAAGTACAAGTACTGGTTGTGTATGCTTCTCTATCTTGTGGAGCTCTTGCTGTGGAGCTTGTGGAGCTAAGGCTTGTTTTACCATCACTTTGGAGTAACCATTCCGTTGAAGGCCATTTTTGATGATGCCTAGTTCCTTAATAATTTTTTAAAATATTTTTCAGGAATTTCAAATCAATTTATATTATATCAGATAATGGAAGTCCGATCTGTTGAAATACATCAGAAACATCGTCAACCACCTTCAAACAAACAGGGTGTTCCATTCAACTTTATGAATTTATTTAATTAAATGTGTGTTGAAATTTTGGGGCAATTTTTTTCACCACTCGGAATAATATTGTATTGAAGAGTTGATGTAGCAGTTAACTTTAACCTTTGAGCTGAGCAGTACAATCAATTACGAGCAGCTCGTTACAGGGTGAAAACAATTTTTAAATTATGGTCTGTATTTTTAAATTTCTCCAAATTTCTCAGAAACGGTCGGTTTTGAGTATGTGAAATATCATAGTAACTCACCTTTTCTTGTCTATAGTATCTAAGAATATGAAAAAATATAGGATGTTCTATAAGAAAAAATATAACTTTGATAAGTAACTTTTTTGGGAGTCACCTTGTATATTTCAAAATAATTCTGGAATATGCTTCTCATGGACGCACATATAACTGTGCTGAAAGTTTTTCTCTAACCCTCTTCATTTCTCGTAGAAATACCAAGGCGAATGTGGTGGGCCACCCAGTATATCTGAAGATAGGCAGTCTGTTTTTACATCCAGTAACTTGTCTCTTTTACCTTCTCTTCTTGCGAATGATGAGAAAAGTATTTGGGTCTACAAAATATGTCCGAACATGAATGCGAGCATCTTTGGTCTATATTTTTTCACAAAGACAGATTCTCGACTATAGGAGAAAAAGAGGAGTACTGGCATCCCTTCCATGTGCTAATGGATGCTTGATAATTCTGAATTGGAAGGAAGTGTTTAGGTCGAGGGATATTGAAGGTTCAGAAGGAAGGTTGCCGAAGGTTTTTAAAATACGGGAGAGGTGCATGTTTGTCGTATTTAGAGTTAGTGGTGCTTGCTGGTGAGCTGTACTCTTTGACTCAAGATGTGATGAACACAGTCCTCTTAAAAAGCAGCTTATGCATCTTTTGTATGTCTTTCAAGTTTCCAGACCAAAGACCTATATCTTCTGTATTTGGGTCTACAAAATATGTCCGAACATTAATGCGAGCATATCTTTGGTGAATATTTTTTCACAAAGATAGATTCTCGACCATAGGAGAAAAAGAAGAGTACTTGCATTCCTTCCAGGTGCTCATAGATGCTTGATAATTTTGAATTGGAAGGAAGTATTTAGGTTGAGAGATGTTGGGAGAAGGTTGTCAATGGTTTTCAAAATATGGGAGAGGTGCATTTTTGTCCTATTCAGAGTTAGTGGTGCTTGCTGGTGAGCTGTACTCTTTGACTCAAGATGTGACCAACACAGTCCTCTTAAAAATCATCTTATGCAACTTCTGTATGTCTTTCAAGTTTTGAGACCAAAGACCTTCGTCTTCCTAGTTCGGAAAGCTCCTGAATGTGTGGTGTCAACTTGTCAGATATGAACCTCTTTTCTGAGAACCCATACCTCAAAAGAATCTCATAGAGCACCCTGCATATTTTGATTGTACACACTACCGACGTGATATTGACTGGACTGAAAATTTCAGGACCCAGTGCCCCAATTCATAAAATCTCCCATTGAATATAAATATATATTTTTTTCTAAAAAATGGGTTTGCAGCTATTATTGAAAACTCTTACCTGATCTGTCTCACGATGGTAGAAATAATTGAAATTTGACACTATGACAGGTACTGGTAGAGCGATGGTCAGCACACCAGCGATCGCACAAAGCGATCCCACGATTTTTCCCCAGACTCCAACGGGTCTGTGGACAGAAAATACTTCTTAGCTATCTTGATGAAGAAGATCGCTCCGATAGAATGAAAAATGTTTCGTCAAAATTGATTGGTTCGGTATCAATTCTGCAAAAACTGGGTGAATATACTGATGGTGACTTCACCTTTTGGAAGATCTTCAAAGAACACATTTAGATATAGGTTAGGTTAGGTCCAAAGTGGGTGGGTCTATTCGACCCTCAACTGCAACCTGCAATGAGTCATTGTGGCTCACACCTATTCCCACTTGACCAAATAAACTCAGTTTCTTAACAAAGCCTATTAGTTTGTATGGTCAGTGGTCTTTCAGATCAGATGGAAAGAGTACGGCTCTGCCGAACTCTATAAACCTGATTCGGTCCCTAGCGGGGCGGGCACAAAGTATATGCTCTGCCATTTCATCGGTAATGAGGCAGTCGGATAGTCAAGGTGTAAGATTCCCACTTTGATACCCGCGACAATCTTTGCAAGTCAGCTATACTTGACGATATAGGAGTCTCAGTTGAAACCCTTGACAAAATCAAAGCATTCGTCAACCAAAACCAGACAGCGCCATTTCCGTCTGCCATCAGTGGTACTAAGCTCAACCACAAATGCATCAATTGACTCAACTGTTCTTGGAGAACAAGCCTGAGTGGGACAAAGTGATCACATCATTCTCCACAAGATATCTACCCATGGGTTCGACAGAAGACCCAATTCACCAATTCCAATGATGAACGAGGTTTTCTTGAAATAAACTACATCTCTTCGAGAGAATAAATAATGATAGAAAATTACATTTTTGTAATAAACTACATCTCTTTGGAAGAATAAAGAATGATAGAAAATTACATTTTTGTTCGCATAGGCATAACACTTGGACATGAAAGTGACGAAGCAATGGAAATGGAATTTTACAACGAGCAAGCTGAGCTGTTTTTGTCAACCCCCACAAGCAGGTCACTGGAGAGTTCATTTCTCAAGCAGAAACGCAAAAAATATGAAATCGAGTCAAAGAGTCCAATAACGTGAGTTTTCGCAGCTGAAAAGGACTTGATCGAAAATATTTACAGGTTATGTTCGCCGTGTTGTCGATACCATTGCTAACTTCATCGTTATTGAAGATACAAATTCGGTTGAGTCGGAGAGTTATTAGAGTTTTTTCACTGATCAACAATTGAGAATAGTATTTTCGGTTTATTTCAAAAAACCAATTTTTTCAATAAGACAGCCTGTATATTTTTACCTTGATCGATTGCCAAATTTTTTCTGAACTTGAGACAGTGATTATGAATTTTATCCTGAAATCGAATCAAATCAAACGGAGTTAGGTGCCTTTAACTTTTTGTCAAGTTTGTCATGAAATTTGAAATTGAAGACACTTTTTTCCAACTTAAAAGACAAAGAAGATATCATTTACTCATCTAATGTGGTTTATTTCTTTCCTTTTTCCAGTTGTGAGAAGATCGAGATGGAAAAACGAGTAGAAAATAAGATGCAATAAACCATCATGCACCCTTTCTAATTACACCATCAAATTAGGTCACGGCTTTTCTTTTGATGATGTTGAAATTTTAGAATCAGAAAATAATAGTCAAAGAAGAACTTTCTTAGAAATGTGTCATATATTTAAAAATTCAAATACTAGTAATTCCATGACAGACATTGAAACTCTCAGCCTGACTCATATTCATCTCCTTTGAATAAAGATAATAAAAATAAATTAATAATTCCGAAAAGGAACGGCTTCACCAACACACTCTGTTAGATATCATTTTATAGTTCTGTGAGATCTCATTGGCAGCACAGAAATGGTCAGAACAAGAAATTCTGTCAACACTTTATGTCAAACTTAATGTGTTTTGTCAATCATATTCGACAACCTATTGAGTCAATTTCAGTTTTCTATGCAATCATCTCATGTTATCATAACATTTTAACCTCACTTTCGTACGTATGACAAAGTTGTCCATATCTTTGTTTATTTAATAATTATTGTAGAGTTTCTGATGACGAGACAATTAAACGCCTCGAAAGCTTGAACAGAAAAAATAGTTTTATAATCTTTCTGCATCTGGCTGCCCCCCCTCCCCCGAGTTCATTCCCTGCGTTATTCCTATACAAATATATCTTGGAAAGCAGTGAGAAACAATGAATTCAAAAAACACGTTTAAATGTGAGATTTCCACTTAATTAGTTAACAAAACCACGGCAGGTGTTTGTTTTCCTGCCAAAAATTTTTCGTTTCTATGAGAACATTCCCAAAACACTTTAATGGTGTAGAAAACTTATTTTTTCAAATGAGAATCAAAAGCTATTGAAGGAAAATTATTTTTTGATGAAACACCCTGTATATTCCTGCATATTTCCAAAAATATAGCACACCTGATGTTTTGCTAGTCACCTTTGAAATACAGAGCTTTTAGATTTTTTCATGAAGACTTTGAAACGCACCCTTTGATCAAGTAGGCTTTGAGTGCGACGCGTCGATAAAACAGAAAGAAATTGTTCAAATGTTGAGGAAGCTTTTCACATCAGTAATTGAAACGCATAGTTTCAACAAAACTGATAACAATTCATACTATATTCACTACTGATGAATGACACTTCAACAATAGTAATGATAATGATGAAGAACAAGCAATGAAATACATTCCTTCATAAAAGATGTACGAAATGTCTAGCAGCTTCTCCTTCAATAGGAGTGAGAGAAGCAAAACTATGCATCAGTGCCGCTTGCAATTCGATAAGATAATGATATCTTTCAACTTTCCCCAGAGATAAACGTCCATAGGCGTTAGGTCCGGTTACCTGGCCGGCCGACGGTTGGACCCTTGGTTGGTTATCCATGTATTACCAAAATTTGGAGCCAAAATATTGGTGACAACTGCAGTGTTGTGGGACGAAGCCCCGTCTTGTTGAATAATGGGGATTTTGTTGTGCCCCAGTATAAAAATTGTAGCAGTAGTCAGTACTGCTCTACATAAGCTTCGTCTGTCCAAATACAATTTAACGAAAAATCACGCACTTGGTCCAGAAACTTCTGGCAAAAAGTCAGGCGGCGCGGCGTTCAAAATATACTGGTCAAAGTTGATGAATTTGTATGGCTTGAATTTGTGTTTTTTCAAAATCTTCCCAAAGTTAGTTCTTGAGAGGCCTGTTGCCATTTTCAAATTTCGCGTTGACGTTTTGAATTTATTTTCAACAACTCGTAAAACGACTATTTCTTCGAACTCCTTATCTCTATTCATATAAGAACCAATTCAACATTTGTAAATAATCTTTTGACAGAGGGGTACGAGTTTGCATTTGGACAAAAACTGTTCAAAAATCAAGCTTTCGGGCGGTAAGCGTTATCTGGAGTCTCTAAGAGGCATGTTGAAAGATTTTTGTGGTAATATCAGTTGATCACTAGAGTGTTTATAATTTTGTTTCAATTTTCATTTCCATGGCAAACTTGACAAAAACTCAAAGAGGTTTCCGGATAAAATTCAAGACAAATTTTTGAGCTCAGAAAAGCATTGGTGATCAACGTAGAAATATACATATTCAGAAATACTTCTAAAACGCGATTATCAATTATTTTTGTGTTAGCACCATGTTGTTGAGGGAAAAACACTACTAGTTCTCTGATTTAATCAAACTCGTATCCGCGAAAATAAAGAAATAGGGACGAGTAGCTCCTTATCACGCTGTATACTACACCGTTACCTAATCGCTGATGATAATGTCTACCGCAGTTGTAGGCGAAACTTCGCCCATTAAAACCTACAGATCACTGCCAACATAACCTGAAAATAGCTTCGAAAATGTCACAGTCAGTTTAAAAATACCATCAACAGTTGAAACATCAAGCAACTTTTACATAAAGCTCTTTATTGATGTGACTACATATGAAATGAAGCTGAAGATCCACTAGAAAATAAAATGGATTATCAGTGGGACATCAATATTTCACAGTTCAATAGAATCGAAGAAGATAAATTCGAATTCATGTAAATAAATTTATATTGAATATTATTTCTGTCCGTTTTTGTGAGTCTAATTTGAACTGTAATATCTCATTAAATACCAATTTTATGTTATTGAAATGAGCGTGATTTCAATCAGTGTACTTTTGCCAACGTAACGTAAGTATATCGATTCTGTCAGCATACAAATTGAGTGCTCTGGATTCGATGAAGTTGCCGAAGGCCGTTCATCCTGATCCCGATTGGCGAAAGTTCTACCGGTGAGAAATAAAATAATAATATAATATAATATAATAATAATATATGGTACCTAGTTGATTATGTAGGTCTGGAGAGTATGAAAGGTGAGGCAGAACTTCGACGATCACTTCGTTTGATTTTCGGACAGTGATTTGAGAAACGTGCGCACGCGAGTTGTCATGGATCAGGACCGGACCTCTCCCGTTGACCAGTACTGGTAGCTGATGACGCAATATTTGGTACATTTCGTCGATTTCCTCACAAAAGGATTCTGTTTTGATGGTTTGCCCCGTTTGGTTTTGCAGAAAGTTAAAGGGAATCATACTAGCCGCTAACCACTATACAGTAACGTGGTCTTTTTTGCTGGTGAGTTTTCGCCTTTGAAGCTCATCGGTATCCAACCACAGTCCTGAACATTTCCTGTTGTCGTAGAGGATCCACTTTCTTCACACGTGACGATCCGATTCAAAAGGATATTGTTTTGATTGCACAAAATCAAAGGAGAACAAGATTTTTCAAATCGTGGGGCATTCACATTTCGAGATTTGACAACTTTTCAATACGGTTTGAATCATCAAAAATCACATGGAAACTGAAGCCTTGTTCTTTCGGCATACCACGCTCTATTTGTGATGGGTCAATTTTCACCTAAATCTACAAATCCTCGTCTTGGATTACTGTAGGTCAACCACTTCGTGGCTCACCTTCGAGAATAAAATCTTCGGAGCGAAATTTCGAACAATACGTTCATTAACACTATCATTGCCAAATGCCTGATTGATTTTTCAGGTGTTTCGGCAGTGCTCTGCTTCAATTTGGGCAAAAAACTGGCCAAAAGTCGATCAACGATATCATATAAAATCAGCTCAAGGGGACAAAAATCAAAATTTGAGAAAAAATTACTAACATAATTGTATACACCTATTTACACTCGACCAAATAAACTCAGCTTCTTAACGAAGTCAATCAGTTTGTATGGTGAGTGATATTTCAGGTCAGATGACAAGAGTACGGGTCTACCGAACTCTAAAAACCTGATTCGGTCCCCAGTGGGGCAGGCACAGAGGCGACACGTACTGCCTTCCGACAGTCCGAGTCTCTGCATATGATGATTCAGTGACCTGTCAGACATCGTAATTCATCCCTACTGTAGTCCAACAACTGTTTGGTATCAAGCTTCGAAGGGTGAATGAACGCCTTGGAGTTAGCCATTTTTGGAAGATTCTGCCAGACGTCCACACATTTTTTGCCATCCAGGTGTTCGATCTTTGTTTGACATAACCTAAAGCGATGCCAATGACAGGTTCTGATCCGATGAAGCTGCTTGTAGAATCCTCCTTTGCAAGAGAGTCAGCAGCCTCATTGCCTTCTAGGCCAGTATGGCGAGGAATCCGGAACCAGAGAAAATCTGTTAAGTCTTTCTATTGAGAAGAGTCGTTTTTGGCAATTAGCTACCAATTTGTATGTTGCTCGGCAGGAGCCGAGAGCTTCCAACGTAGCTTCACTGTCCATGAGTATTTTTGTCGACTTGTGTATCAGGTTGGATTTTTTCAATCTCTCCGTACAAAATTCAATAGATAAAAGTTCCGCTTGAAATACAGTCTCATAGGTTCCTAGACATGTTGATATCTCTGTCCTGGGTCTGCGACTGAAAACACCTGCACCAGAACCGGAAGGTGTTTTAGATCCATCTGTAAACCAACAAGTATCTGCTCTTGATATTTACATCTCTTGGAGAATGCCGTCCTCTCTACTCGGGATTAGTACTTCATAAGGCAGTTGGTAGTTGACAGTTGGAGGCAAAAAATTTTATAGAGTACGAAATTCTCTATTGATCAGTGTACATAACTACACAGTAGAATTAATATTTATTGAGATATAGAGCTCCAAAGACACATGACATTGAAACGGTAAATACTCGAATTCGAGACTGTTGGGAAAAAAACAAAAAGTGGTACCTTAGAGAATCAGATCGAAAACGTTATCACAGTTTTTTGACGAGCTACCTCTGATGTACCGGCTTCTCCACAAAGCATAGTGACTTAGCTGAAGAAACATTTCCTTTCATGAAAACAGAGCTAAGAAACTGCTATGATAATCAAGTACGACAAAAATAAGCAATAAGCTAGGGTAGAAAGAGTTTAACACTGTTATAGACAGTGTAAAGTTGCCGTGTTCAATATCAATCTTCATCTCAATCAGGAGAGGAAGAGAAAATTATTTTTTGTGGAATAGATCAATTGTAAAAGAAGTCTTTGGCAAATTTAATAGCAAACCATACAATTCTGAATACACTCTTATTCAAGGGACTTAGTCATTTGCGATAAAGCAACATGAAACATCTGCAGAGACATAATAGATTATTTTCAGATGAGAGAGTTTGAATAGTAAGAAGATACAGGGTGTGTACATGTTACAAACTGAGGTGTGGAGAATATTATTGGTAATTGTTATTTTGTGCATGATATTAGAGAATTTGATAATAAAGAATGATCAAAAAATAATAACATCTCGTGTCTGGATTTTTTCCAAAACAGAATTCATATTTCTGTCATTTTTCTTCAACAAAATGAAATCGAAACATAGATGGTACCTCAAAATGTTATGTTAAGAAACCTGGAAATTCTGGTAGCTTCAATCTCATCACTACTCTAAACCTTATTAGTTTTCATGAAAAGTTTGGAGTATACACCTCAGCTTGTGTGAACACACCCATTACTTAGAAGTCAGTAAAAAGTATTCATGCAGGAATAAAAGCATAAGATACCTGAACAGGTATTGAGGGTCAGCATAGGAGCAGGGGGTTAGAATCGTGCAAAACCAAAAGAAAACATTGACGGACATATTTCATGAATTCTGAACAGTAGCGAAAATAAAAGAATCACAGAAACTACTCCTACTGACACAGGTGTGTTGTCTTTGGTGTGTGAAAGGAGTTGATTCGAAACATATACAGGCCGTTTCTTCATCACGTGGTAACATTGCTATATTCTGAACCGTAACAGATATTCAGAAGATTAGAAAAAAAAGTGATTATCGTGGGGAACAGTACAATTGCCAGTGAAATTAACAGGGAGTTTTATTGTTTTCAAAATGTACTATAGTGATATAACAATGAATCTTTGATTGAACGTTGTGTGTCACGGCTATTATCAACTTTCATTTTCAATGAAAAGAGAAATGAAAATTTCTATGTTTTTTACCACTTTTAATTGTAACTAACGGTACTGCAGTTTCGTCCTATATGGACACTAGCTGACCCGGTAAACGTTGTTTTGCCATATAAATAGTTTTTAAGTAATTTTTAGTGTAGGCAAAAAATAGCTTACCTATTGTAAGTGTGTAAGAATGTGGTATATGCGTGAAATAGGCATGGAGCGCTGTGAACGATGAGGGAATATAAAATATATAAACAAAAGGCAAACATTATTTTTAAGTTATTATAATTTATTCCTTGAAATTATATATCATTGAATAATCAATTACGACAGTAACACTAACAAACAATATCAATCTCTTGATGCTATAGCGTGAATAATATTTTTTGTTAGTCCATCTTTAGC
>WOGP01002481.1:0-16674 GCA_015342065.1 Leptinotarsa undecemlineata | reverse complement strand
TGAAAAATCAAAGTTGCTACTGCTTTCTAATAGAAGCGGCAACACCGCATTGTCGTAAATATTTTAGTTGGCTAGAGAATGTCCGAATATGCCCTCCATTAAATTTTTAAAGTGATCCGTTGTCTGATTCACCAGAAACGTCTAATGTGCTATCCATCGTGAATCAGCCTGTATACCTAGTCGATATTCGACGAAAATTAAAAAAATAATTGATACAGGAGACTAAAGACTTTCATTATGAAAGGTTTTTCAAAAACCGCGATAGATATATGTTTCGCCAAGATAGATTGATACAATCATATCAATAGAATGAGAAAATCATTGATATCGTAATACAATTTTCATTTTAAGTTTCATTTATTTTTCGAATTCAAATAAATAGGCGAAACTTATAAACAATAGTAGTGACTGACAAGCAGTTTGTCAAATATGTTTTTGTGCTTGTTTCTCCGGTAACCACGAACAGCGATCCTCAGAAGTCGAAACTTGCGTTGGCAAGGATTATCGAAGGATTACCTTACAATGTTAGATTCATTGCACGGATTTGACGATATACAGTGAAAATCGAAAATTCATCGAACCAACGTTTACATAGCGGTTGAGTGAATGAGAAGAACCAATCACTCACGCTAACCTAACAGCTACCCTTTCAGGAGAAATTGGCACTTTATACATTATAAAAATTGTTCCTGCAAATTTTCAATCAACATCAATGATAGTTTTGAGGAAGGGTTACATATGTAATGTCACATGATTTTTTTATATTTCGGAATCACATGCGGATTGGATGAAAAATACACGATTGCAATTATTTTCGCAGTCTTATGAATTTACGTATCATGAAACATAATATAACATAAAATACAAAAAACTCTTATTATGATAAAACATTGAAGATGTCCAATAAATAATGTACAGAATTTAGTGGAATCACTATACCACATTTTTTTCCATCACTGTTACAAAATTTACATATTTCATTCACTTTTGGATGATTTTTATTTCATTGTCATCCATTGTTCCGGAAATTTCAGATTCTAACACTGAAGAGTTCTAAATGAATATAAGGAATTTTTCACTATCTTAATTCATTGAGTTTCAATCATTCAAATAAGGTCAAACTAAATAATCATGTATTCTCAAATACTCAAGATATTCATATTTAATCAGGAACATCCATTGAGAAAGTAGTTGAAAAGGCAATTCACACTTTTTATAAAAAATCACCTCTTATCGCTGGTGTGTTCAGTAAATTAATGAGCTTCTTGAAAAAATTAAGAATTATTCAACATAGTGTACAAGAGCATTGAAGGTAGGTTAACGGATATTTTAACCCATAATTGTTATTATAATTTGGATGAATTTGATAGGTTTATTTCCGGTCAGAAAGGTTAATTTGTATGTCCATGTTCAGTAACGTTGTTTTATTAACTGGTAACTGTGTCCCGCAGTTTCAAACCTGTTCAATTTGAAGAAATCACTGAGACCAAGCAGACTCAGCGAAAGGAACCAACTCGCCAATGATCTGTCCTTTTTCCGTACACATGATTATCGCATCTCACACCGCCGTCTGTTGAATATTGCTGTTGAGTTATTTCAATTTCAAATTTTCCAAATGACATGCTATAAAAGTCAAAGTTCGACTTCATGAAATTGCCTTGATGATGAAGTTTATTTTGCCCGTAAGAATTAATATGCAAAACCTATAACAACTGATAAATATCACCTTTCAATTTTCAATATATTTTTTGTTGATAGAGACTACAAATCCATCATTAGAGTTGAAGATACCAATGAAGAAGTTTATAAAGAAGTTAATAAGTTGATGAAGAAAAGTAACAGAGATCAAAAGTTAATTGTTTGATAAATTATCAATTAAATTATTGGGTTATTGAAAGACGACACAAGTAATAACAACAAATATCACCTTCAAATTGTCTATTACTTTTTGACAAAAAACGTTTTTTGTGACTTATTCGTGAGATATGAATATATAAAGTCGCAAACTTTTTTCAGATCTACTAAAAACCAATATTATTATTCGTGATAATATAATTAAATAATTTTTACAAATATTTTTTATTTCTAGACGCGTTTTGTTAACACCGTCGGCCCCTCATTTCTACCGAGAAACTATGGTGTTATTTCCGTCTAGGAATAAAAAATGTTTGGATAGTATCTTATCTTTTTTTGTAGTAGAGGGTACTTTCATATAATTAATCATCATGTCAGCCTAAGCAAATAAACTAGGTAGTGTCGTTTTTTCTTACAAACCTATTTCACAAATATCTTTTTTCAGTGTTTCTCTACTATATTATGCATGTTATAATAGATATTAATCTCCTTCTTGAATCACTCTAATAAAAAAACCCGCATCAAAATCTGTTTCGTAGTTTTAAAGATCTAAGATTATATAGGGACAGAGGTCAGGAAGCGCTTAGTGATAATGACTCGTCGAACCTATTGTATAATGAGATAACACATTGAATGAATTCAAATTGAATATCAATTCCATATATCTACAAGTTTACTTCATCCATTTTCGACAATTAACCGCCCCCCCCCCAAAGGTTTTTTCAGATCACGCATGAGAGAGTGCAAATAGATGCAACCACAAATCCATCACCGGAGTTGAAGACGGTCTTGAAGAATAAGTGAATAAAGAACATCAACCCTTCACCATGTCAGACGAGTCCCAACCTAAAACCCCCGTACACAAAGACGAAATCCGCCAGCTACAAACTTCAAGTTCACAGATTCTTCAGTGAGATTCTTATAACGAGGCTCTGCAGAGTATCGACTCAAGAGCAAGGAAGGGGCAGAACGGTCGAAGGAGAAGAGACACCAGCGTGGAAGGCGGAGAACAAGGATGAAATGATTCGGGGTATGAGTAACCAAGATGGCGTCCGTCCGGGCGCGGTCCCTTGGTATCGGCTTACCGCTCGCAATAAGATTTGCCTGTACAGTTCTGGTCATTAATATACATGAGTTGAGGTCCTGCATGGTCAAATATATCGCCGAGGTTGCAAATTGTAAATACAAATGTGTCTGAAGCGATCGCACTTACCAATGTATACTTAGTGAAGGAAGACATTTGTTTCAAAGAATAGCTTATTTATTCACAAATTATCAATACTTAATTAAAAATTGGAAAAAGGAAGCTTGAAATATATGAAGGATGATACATACAGCCTTGTTCAAATGAAATGTGTTGAATGTAATTTATAAAAGTGAAGTGGAAATAAATCAGGTTGACTGGATATTGTAAATACATCAGCAGCCTCTAGAATGTTAACATCTCTCAGACAGAAACCATTTTGATCCTCCAGTAGAACAGAAAACTGTAGATTTACTTTTTTTTGTCTATCTCGAAATGATTTTCAATTTAATGAAAAGTTTCATTCATGCAGCAAAGGACTAATGATGGGAAACCCGTTGAATTTCTTGCTAGCTGAAATTTCAGTTGACAACCTTGGTTATGGAATTCATAATAATCAGTTGATTGATAATTTTTTATACTAGTACAGATACATAGATGATATCAAAGTATTTTTTAATGGTACAGGTATTAGGCAGATGGACATCGAATCAATTAAATTCCCCTCTGAAATGAAGGTTAACGCTGTAATACATTTTCTAGACTTGATTGTAACTGATATATAATGGAACTGGCCGTTACTTGATGAAAGTCCGTAACTTAAGTGTTCAAAAACCACTTTATTGTGAGATTTTCTCTGAACAATTTTTGCAAAAACACAACACATGTTTTGCCATACAATGGCCTTTTCGGGTGTGTCTTTACTAACTATATTCTACGTTTCCTACATTTAAAATACCTGGGTTTTACCTGGTCATTTAAGGTAGGTACAGATGAAAGTTTAAATTACCAGGTAAAACTCAGGTATTTGAAATTGTGAAATCGGGTATATAAAGCATTGATTATGTAAAACACGCCCGAAGAAGACACTATTTGGCGAAACACGTGTTGCATTTTTGTAAAACTGTTCAGTGAAAATCTCACACTGAAGTGTTTTTTGAATACGTTTATTACCAGTGAAATTACTGATTAACATGATTTTACAATTTTCCACAAACCATCTTCGAATTCTATTCTAACAAAATAGAAGCATTTACCAGAATGAAAGTAATTTTCAGAGAGACATGAGTTTCATCAAACAAATTGCTGTCAACAACAGATACAAGGTAAATATTATCAACTCAATCAGGAAAGGTCAGGAGTATTTGAATTGACTTGTGTTTATGTTTTTTTTTTGTATGTTGAGAATTGTACCACTTTTTTATCAAGAACACAAATTATCACTATTGATGAGATGTTTAAAACATTTCAATTTAATAGATGGGTTTATGATGGAAAACCATTGAAGTCCTTTACAACCTGAAATTTTCATGGATACACTATGCTAGGGTAAACACGCGAAGAAACTATTGTATAGCGAAACACATGTTGTATTTTTGTAAAACTTTCTCGTGAAATTTTACAATAAAGTGTTTTTTGAATAAGTTATGGATTTTCATCAAGTATAGACCGATTTCATTACACATATTAATATATATTAATATTATATCTCATAGTCATTTAATGCTCTCGATATCGGTTTTAGAATGCCATCACCACCAATGAAATTAATTATTACGAAATATTTATGTGTATTTCCATTCTGAATAATTTTGTTACCGAATTTTTTCAACCGTTTCTTTCCATTATTTACAGTTTTTCAGCTAAATCACAAACATGAGATTCCTGAAAATTGAAAGTTCCCGCTATTTCTAATAGCTGATGGTTTTTCGTATTTTCTTCAAATAATATATAATTGCTCAACAATAATCTCTATATTCATGATTGAAACACCAGACACTTGACAATATTCGACCATAATAAGAAAGATTAGGTACTCATAAACATGATATTTTAGTTATTTTGAATCGGGTAGTTGCCTTGTGAACCAATAAGTACTACAATAAAATTACATCGAAGTAATAGTAGTGCAGTGATGCATTTTTTATATAATTTGACGATAATAATAGATAATTCGTAATCGCAAATATATAGATTAAACATGAAAAACTATATATGGTACTAACTATAATTCAGTTTGATCTTAGTTAATGGTTTACCTGGTGAATGGCTTCATCATTCAGATTTGGATTTTGGATATGGTATTCGTTATATATCTGACAACCATTCTTCAGTTTGTTATATTTTTACTTCAGAACGTTATTTAAAATCCAAAATACTATGTCAAAATTGTAACAAAACTTAGGGGTATTTAATTTGGAAATGTGTAGTAATACTATTGTTTAATCCCTCTCGAGTAAGTTAGCTGGAGGTTTCATCATTGACATTTGAATAGTCAATTAGGTATATTTCTGAAAACACTTGACCTGATTGAGCTTATGGCGAACCTTTGGTGTAGTAATGAATATTACTGGGTTTTTTTCCCGACACCAAATCGTTATTTTCAACACTTCGACACATGTTTCGATCACCAAGAGATCATCTTCAAGAGGAAGATAAAACTGGAAACTTCTCGAAACTAAAGCTATTTATGCTATACAGATATATCATACAGGTAACCCATACAGGTATACCATTCATACAGGTATACCACCCTAAATTAATTTTACAATTACCCTTATCTATTATTTTACAATATGTCCTTATGTAATGTTTAAATGTTATAGTTTTATTTATTTAGTTTAGTTATTTCACAATATTGCCTATCTAAATATATTTACAATATGTCCTTATGTAGTAATCAGTAAACCCAACAATATTATTTTAACAAGCTATATAGTATGCTATTTGGTATTGGTCCATCATCGTTATTCAATATTATTATGTTCACTTATCTTTACACTCTCATAGTCATCTAGTTTCCTGTTGTTGTTAACTTGTCTAACTAATCTTAATGAACTGAAGTCTATGGAATGGTTTTGTTGCAAAATATGATGGGCGACTGCTGATTTTTCAGGTCTTCCATATTTTAAGTGTGCTATGCTTTCCTTATATCTCACTTCAATAGATTTTTTTTTCTGTCCGTGATATTTTGCATCGCAATCCTTATATTCAAATTCGTAAATTCCAGACTTTTCCGAATTCTCGACTTTGTCTTTTGGATTTTCCAAAAGGCTCTGTAGTGTATAACTCGTTTTAAAAACCACCTTTATACCTAGTTCCTTGAAAATCTTTCCAAAGATCTTCGTATATTGGTGGTCTGGAACTGAGATGTATTTATCTTGGTTTTTGTCCTTTCTGAAAGTCGAGATTTCGTTCATTCTTAACCTACACTTCTACTTCCTTATTATGTTATCTACAATACCCCTCCCTCGAAAAACCGTTAGTGGCTGCTATTTCTTGATATATGAATATATAGAAGCAAATCTATAAAATAAAAAACACATATGTACAACGTAATCCACCAACATTTTAAAACAGTACAAAGAACATATAAGCATACATCGAATTTATAAATCTCTTGACCATGATGTAGAACAAGAATATCATCAGATAAGTTTCTCTTGGTTAGTAGTGCCTAAATTTGGAGCAGGTGCAAGTAAGTAATTTAGCAATACTATGAAAGTAAACTGAATAATAAAACCACGAGTTCGTAGGACTCTGCTCCTTGAATGGTTCCTCGATTGGTATTGCTCAAAAATAATGGAGTTTGATGAATTGACGAATGTAGCCGTTACTACCTGGTAGGAAATCATCATGAAAAATGAGAAATAAAACTTTCTATGTTTCTTACCATTTTCATTTGTAACTATGTTATACATTATACATTACTTATACATCAACACTGATTGAATTCATCAAAAAAGGATTTAAACTCAAACTAAGTTAGAAGAATAGGACATTTATCTGGAAAAGATTATTTTCTGAAATATTCTCAGTTGAATGTATCGATATAAGAACGAAAAATCAGTTCTGAAACTGAATAAATTTCAGGACCTGAATAACGAGAAATTTCACCAAAAACCTTTATTCGTGAGTACAATCGAATATATGAACAGAGTACGTAAATGACAAATCTTGTGTAGGCGACCTACTTAACACGGCTAAATACGTCGCATATTCTTTAAATTTGATTGCATTTCAGAATAACTTTTCCTTACGAATCGACTATGATATTGAGACTTGAGAGAAGGATTGTTTCCTAATTTTCATGAGATTATGTGAGTCAGTGAAGAGCAGCAATCTGTTTTTCATTTCGATATCTTGTAAGGTGAACGTCAGTAGAGTAAAGGTCTAGTTACTGTCATTCATAATATCAAATCAAACCTGTGAATTTAGAATTTTTTAAGGAAATAAACAGGAAAATTTTTTGAAGCGAACGATTAGAGAACATAATGACTTCATTGAGTAAAAATATCGTGAATCAGTGTAATTCTACATTTTCTAGTTAGCATATGTCTTATGAAGGAAATTTGTAGGTGTTAGGTTGATTGCCCATGAGTGAAAGACATACTGATATTTCTAAATGAATATGTTTACATAGATAGTAACTATAGAATTATTAACATCCATATATCAGCATTGGATCTCAGACAGAGGAAAAATGTAATTTAGTGAGTGAATTAACGTTATCTCGGTATGAGAAAATTTTCATAATAAACTGAAATTATTAAATATGATATGATATTATGAAATAAATAAATTATGATATGCTAATATGCCTCAAAAAAACAAGCAGAGCTGTTTCGATCTGCCATAGGTCTCAGCAATGGTACTAGACTGAACTACGAATGCGATTACATTTTCCTCTCCAAAAATGTCAAACTATCATTTCGACATACGATACTAATTACTATACTACATTCGCTTGTTCCACAGGCTTGTTCCATATTAACTATTGAAACGTCGTACCCCAGTTTCAAACCTTCTTCTCATTTAAAATATTTTGTGCATGTTTTTATTATTCATCTCAATTATATTATTTGATTTTTTCCCATATCACTGACGGTTCACATATTCAATTAACATTCAACATATGATCACCATTTCAGGCAGAAAAATTAGTTTTCTTCTCAAATTAGCTTCCGGAGAGTTTCAAATTTCATACTCCTTATTTCTTTATTTCAGTTGGGGATGTAGGTATGAATTAAAGTACCTAATTCAGCGTCCTTATTAGGTTAGGATAATTGTTAGGTAGGTTTTTCGCGATAACTATTTGGGCGGTATTGTTTTTCGCAAAAATATCTGCTCGGTAGTTAATTTTTATTGTATTTTCTCTGTACATGACGGGATTCCTAGAATACATCCTTCTTAGCGAAAAGATTTCTAAAATACCGCTATTTTCCACAAAAATAAAAAAAGCGTGTAAGTTATTCAGCAGTTTTTTAGCTAACTTATTATAGTTAATTATTTCGTATGGTAAAGTTTTAAGTTGAGTAAACTCGTACAATAAACAAATCATGGTGAATTTTTCGCTGTGGGGTATGGGATCCATTTTTTCAACTGACTCATTCGAATATTTCGGGTATGGTATACTAGAAATTTTGATATCTTCAATATTTAATTAATTTTCATGTCACTTCAACTTTTCATTGATTTTGATTATGAATTTATACACTTTGAAAAACAAAAAAATTGTACACTATTGTGATTTCACTGCAGTACCATAGGAAAATTTCAAAAAATAGGATAAGAATGGGTAAACAGTATATACATTAAAAAACTGGTTTTCTTCCATATGTTTCTATATTAGTGATGAACTACGTTAAAAACAATGAAAACAGTGGGGGAGACCTGGTATGGTTTTCTCACGGGTTGCTTGTCACAGCGTTCATATTGGAAAATTGAACGAACGAAAGAGGGTATCGAACAAAATTGAAGGATCGCGAGAGCAATATTTCCATCCTTACAAAACCTATCGAAACAGCAATTATCAAAGTGTTTCTGAATGTCCAACTTTTCTTTGAATGCAGTTGAAGGTCCGCTTCTAAAACTCAATAAAAATAGGCCTCAACAATAGGACAATTACTGCAAAATATGATCATTGAAATATCAATAGGCAGTTTATAAAAAATATAAAAAGTTTCTTGCGTTGAAAAACCAATTCAATCAAGCGTTCAAAGGCGAGAACTGTCATGACGTCATACTGTATCAATCCGGGCG
The DNA here is from genome assembly GCA_015342065.1 of Leptinotarsa undecemlineata. Lineage (NCBI taxonomy): Eukaryota > Metazoa > Arthropoda > Insecta > Coleoptera > Chrysomelidae > Leptinotarsa > Leptinotarsa undecemlineata. The sequence continues at coordinate 7,535 of WOGP01002481.1, read as the reverse complement.
TACGCATATGACACAGGCTGTGACTGTCGTTTAAATCTACTTATTAAAGCAGCTGCAGCAAAACGCTTTTGTGTAAAATGTGATGAGGTCCTGCTTTTTTGATAGATTGATATTTTTATGTAGTATAGTTCCGTTATTTCAGTTTAACCTTGATTCAGCTTTATTTGTGTGTTGTTGAATTTATAAATCTAACAATGACTTTCAACTTCAAAGGTAATAGAACACAACAGTATAAAAAATATTGCATTGTTGCTTCGTGTATATATACTTTCATTAAATCACCAAATGAAATATTTATAACAGTACCTGCAGATGATAGTAATCGTCGAACAAAATGATTAAATGCATGCAGAAGGAATAAAAATGATATTTCACATAACAGCAAAGCTCTTCATCTAGGCATGTGAAAACCATTTTAATGTAAGTGTTTACATATTATTATCTATTTGATTTGTGAGATAATTGAGTTCAGGCTAGGGATATTGGAAAATTCGAAACTCAATTAAGTATTATAATTATTATTAATTGTGTCGCTGATTAAGACTAACCAAACCGACACAATTTAACCCAAATTATTCATACACATTTCATTAAGATAGGTTAGGTTAGGTTAGAGTTAGGTTAGATAGGTTTTTCATTACAGAGGTACATATAATTTATACATAGTGATTGAACTTGCAATAATTATTGTACTTCACTTGTCTATTTTAACTCCACGTAAATCACCAAGAGAAAAATGTTCAGCTTCTTTAATGAATTTCGCTACCATAAACATATCAACAACTGGCAGATTATCGGATTGACCTTTTGTAAATCCGTCGTCTGTCATATTTGTTCAAATGTACACATTCAATAGTAAATAATCCTGTGTACAATTGAGTACTTAAATACAGTAAAAACCACAGAATTGGATAAAAATATCACAATAAACAGAAACTTCAAACTAGCAAACGCAAACAGTTCATCATAAATGGAATGGCGACTGGCGAAATACAGTATGTCGTCACATCCAATGGCTGGGCGTTTTTGGTCACGTGACGAAATTCAAATGTTTGATAAACTTTACCGAGAAATTGAATAGCATTTAAAAATTGTTGTTTTGGTTATGAAGGCTTTATTACAATGATATCTTTTGATTCTCAATGTAATTTTTGTGATAAAATTTTTATGCAGGATGCTTATTGGGCAGTAATATTGCAACAATGAAATATTGAATGTTTGGAGCTCGATGAAAAGTTGATCTTTGTACACATTCTGTTAAAAAATACAGCAGAGTAGAGTCTGGGGATTGATAGGACCACAATAAATGTCATGCCAAATTTCCTAATATATTGGTAGAATGGATTTGACACTCATCATATTAGATGTAGAAATCATGTCATTCTTAGTAGAAATCACAATAAGTCTATGATTGATGTTTCGTCTGTAATATCGGTAGACATTTTCAAAAGCGATGAAGTGGCGAACGCAATTATATTCAATTTCAAACAATAATATATAGGTATATAGCAACAGCACCTTTTCCGGATAAACTTTTACCAACTTTCATCATAATTTTACGGATCTGTTGATTTCGTTTTATCCATTATCAGATTTTAAAAAAAACGACATTGAACATTTTTTATCCTCCTTCAACAACATGTAACTATGAATTCAAAAGAATGCTAATATGATTCACTTAACAAGATTTCCGAGTTGTAAATCTCTCTCGCTATTCTGACAGGAATAACTCAGGTGAATAAAATATCTCACGAGAGATAACCGCTAATCTTAGATTTCATTACACGGACTTGATGAAGCAATTCTATACAAATGGGCCAAAATTTCTAGTATGCATGCTCTGTAAACCCATACAGAGAATTGAATATGAAGCTCTGGCCTTTCAGTGGTTTTTAACAGTGGTGTCCTGGAAATCGGATTTCATGAAAATTTAGGTGTGAACAAAACTCCTTTTAGATTATATACGAAACGAATAGTGGTAGCTTTTTTTAGAACAATTCCAGTAAACACAGTATTTATATATTTTTGTACTACGACCTTTGGAGTAATATTCTACCATCCTCACGAGTTAGTCCCATGAATGCTTAGTGGAAAGTATTCAGAATAAAACAAGTGAAATTTTTGGAACATTTTCGCAAGATTTTCATTTGTTAACTTCCAAAGGTTTTGGAAATATTGAAATTTTCTAAGAAACAATTTTGTTCTCATCTGAAAGTTCTACAAAATTTATCTGATCTTTTTTATTCTTCCATATATATTGAAAACATCCAGAATTTTGTGACAAGTTTCGCTAATTGTTTTAATTGTCAATTTTGTAACAGAATACAAATAGAAGGCGAGAAAAAATGAATGTTTCACCTATTCCTGGTTTTTGTTCACTTTCCTAGCTCGGTATCGTTTTTATGGGTTTCTTAGCTCATTCTTCAAATTTTTGGTTTCTTCAACTCTGAAAGAGATACATTTTTGGTATAATTCTAGACAATGAAAACTCAATTTGAGGAAAATTAATTCTCATCCATTTTTTAACAGAAGATTTTACAAGAGAAATTATATTTAGTCAATGAATATTCGAAATGACAATTACGGCAAATGTTACCTGTTAACCTGGTATGGCAAATGTAACCTGGTAGTCTGCGGTATTACCAAGGAAAAGCGTCAGTAGTGGTCTATCTGTGATGGACAGTGGTATAAAATCGTTGTCCTGAAATATGTCCTGATTGAATGGACTTCATGTACTCGGTTCTTTCTAAGTCGAACATCTTTTGAGTAAAGTAGACGAGAAAAAACAAAATGTAGGCAGATGTCTTATATTTTTTCATCTGAAATATAGCTTTTTATCTTGTTTTCGCCACTATTGCTGGCCTAGATCAATAGAACAAGTTTAAACCACTCTGTATATGAATAGAGGAAAAGGTGTGAACATTGAAGTTAATCTAACTATATCTATTACTCATTGAAATGACCCAATAAACTCGAACTGTCATTCCTTCGAAAATATCTTCCAAAGTAACACATGAATTGAGATACGAAGAAGCAGAATGCAATTAGAGTTTCCGGGTTCGGATAGAAATGTACGTACACGAACCAATCGTTACGATTCTATTAACCCACCTAACTACATCAAACGCGCAATTCGGAGAAGTACCGCGAACACTTCGGTAATTGGAATAGGAAATCACTGGAAAATGAGCTCTAAGAAATAGTTCTGTTGCGAATTGCATAAAAACAAAATTTAATAGATGCCGCAACCATCACTGACGATTTTCAATGATGTTTTTTAAGTCAAATGATTATTTTGTGGCATAGTCAAATAAGTTCATATTTAAATAAATCTGTCGTTAACTAAATGTCCAACTGAATTTCATAACACATTATTTATAAGGCACCTGATAACACTCCAAAAACATATGACAACTGTTGATATGCCCTTTTTTGTTCAAACATTATTCGCGAAATCAAACATAATAATAGTAATAATTTATTCGCAAAGAAAAATACATATGACAAACATATCATTTACAGATTTGTAAACGAAATAGTTCGGTGATTCAGGTTCTGGCGAACATAAATCACTGAACATACAAATAAAATTTTACAAAAAAAAAGTCATATAAAACACAATATTATGAACTTCAGTTCAAAGGATTTTTTATGTATAAGATATGTAAAATGAGAATTGAAACTTTTTATGTTTTTTACCACTTTTATTTGTAACTAACGTTACTGCAGTTTAGTCCTATAAGTCTATTTTCAAACTTATAAATTAAACTAAAAATGATTGATTACATCAACCCTTATGTAACATCACTATGAAGTAATAACAAAGGTGGGTTACTTTATTGAGTACCTGAATTTTTTATCAGTGACAATGTGGATACGCTAATTTGAAAACCGGTGAGTCAACTACATCGATTTGATCAATTGATAGGTTGCATCCGCAATTTTTTTGCTTATGAATTCCCAAGGATTCCAAATCATTTAGTTTGCAACTCTTCGTTGAATAGAACCTTGTCTGATGGACCTTTCATGTTCAACATACCGTTTTGAGAGAATTTGACCAAATTGTTTCACATAAACACTATTACACTCCGGACACTTGAACTTCAGATTTCTCCAACTTGTCCACTCTATCTAAACTTGTAATGTACTGTTGGAAGCTTTGGTGTAGTAATGAATATTACTGGAGTTTTTTTTTCCAAAACCAAACTGTTATTTTAACACCTTGACACGTGTTTCGATCACCAAATGATCATCTCCAAGAGGAAGAATTACCGGTCTTATGGGGTTATGGGGTCTTTATGTATTTTTATCAAGCCATATATAGTTCAACAACAAATTTTATAAACAGGATTCAGATTTACCAATGGGCTCACCCCTTAGTCTACTTCTGACAGACATTTTTAGGAACAGCTTGAATACCAATATAGTAAATTCCGACCTGGGTAAAAATCATTGTATCCAATTTTGGTACATATATGTAGACGATATTCTCGCCTATTTCAGAGGTACTACACGACAGTCGATCCAATTCATGATATTCATGAATGATCTTAATAGAAACATTCAGTTCACAGTCAAAACAGGAAGAAAGAAACAGATAAATTTCTTACACCTGACCATTACACACCATCAGAATAAATTTGAGTTCAATGTATTCAGAAAACCCAGCTATACAGATAATACCATCCCAGGTGATTCTTTCCATCCAGAGTCTTAAATTAGCAGAGAGCATTCTCACTACCTTTGTCTGCTAACAATCTAGCCGGGGAGATTAAAATAATTACATAGATAGGCCATGATAATGGTTTCAACAAATAAATAAATGAATAAATTAATCAATCTTTTTTTTCAGTTGAAAAGCATTAATGTATGAATACATTCCAGCAGTAACTGACAAAAACGTCATATTAGAAATGAAATATAGAAATGAATTTGAATGATATGACACAGTCATAAGTTACTTATATAAAAAGAAGTAAAATATATAATTATATAGAAATATAAAAAATCATAGAACCTATCGACCTAATTAAAAAAAGCACAAAACGAACATATTAGAAAAAAGTTAAAAGTGGCATAGTACAAAAAAACAATTCAGAAGACAGTCACAAAATAAAGCCGTAAATTCACTTTCAGAACAATATACTCCCAGATCAAACAATGAGATAACAAGAAATGGGTAACTGTAACATATTTTGGTAAAGGGACAGAGATAACTGCGGGTTTCTTCAGAAAAAACAATGTGGAAATGGCATTCAGACCACATGCCAGGTTATCTGATTTCCTTTTCAATGCCAAAGATAAAGGGGACAAGTTGGAGAAATCTAGAGTTCATAGGCTTAAGAGTCGGGAGTGTAATAGTGTTTATCTGGGACAATGTGGTCGAAGTTTCTTAAAACAGTATGCTGAACATGAAAGGCCCTTCACACTAGATAAAAATGATTCGACGTTTTTAAACCATTCCTTGAGATACTTGCTAACTCAATTATTTAGAATCCTTGGAAATTTATAAGCATAAAAATTGCTGAAGCAACCTGTTAAATGATCAAATCGATCTAGTTTACTCACCGGTTTTCAAATTAGCGTGTCCACATTGTCACAGATAAAGAAAATACAGGTACTCAGTTATGCTAAGTACCTTGGTTATCACCTACAGTAGTGTTATATCAGGGCTAATGTAATCAATCATTTTCAGTTTAATGTATACCTAAGTTTGAAAATGTCCTTATTGGACAAAACTGCAGTAACGTTAATTACAAATAAAAGTGGTAAAGAACCTAGAAAGTTCCAATCTCTAATTTTTAATGATGATTGCCTATCACGTAATAATACAACATTCATCAATTTATTACAAGATATGTGTTGATTATGTCAACTCAATATTTTTCTAGGAGGGATCAATTATCACATGAAATAAGGTTATACCCACTTTGAGAACCCACTTTTTGATGGTGTCCTTGAAAATATGTTTATTATTAATAACTTTTATATTTTCTGACAATGCATTGAATATTTAAGCTGTCAATATGAGAATATTCTTTGCCCTACTGCTTCTTGTGCTCTTGGAATTTTGAAAAAACTTGAATGATGTGACCTTCTCAATAGATGTATAAAATACAGCTTCGAATAATTGTCTCTCTTACGATGAGTTTTCAACTTTATCGCACTGACATCAATTATTTATAACTCATTTAAGACATAACCAAAATCGTTCTTTTCCATGCGAACCTGTACTCCACAATAGTGTTCAAATTATGTTTCAAATTTGTCACAAACTTTTTATCATACCAGTCTATTATGTTTTCTCCTCTTGTGTTTTTTAAAATATCAATTCACATTTCTGCCTCTCCGCTTGCCATAATTGATTTTTTGACAATAAAGATTTTGGTGAAGTAAATGACTGTTTCAATACATGGCTAATGAAATGACTAATTTATAATTTTTTTTCGGTAATGACCTGAATTGAAATTTTGATGAGAGTTTATATTGTAGTTTTTCTACATATATTACCTTTTCAGTAAAAATGAAATTTTGTCGGCTGGAAGTACCTAACCTTTTAAATTTGTATAGGTACTGTCATCGTGACTGGTGTCAAGTAGTGATGTTACGGAAGAAATGGGTGTTTCGTTTTGTAATGTTATCCAAAACAGTGCTGATGAAGTGATAAGACCAGTGTCACCAAATTTCGAATTACACCTTCAAGGATGATAGCGCTCCTATCAATGTTTATTTATTTATTCATTCAAGGATATACCAATAACACTAATACCTAAAATATGGATAGCAAACCGTATATATACTTAACTCTACTTACATCTACTTTAATCCGCTGAAATCTAGTCTGTAGTCATGTCGTGCAGTAAATTGTTACAGAGGGTATCCACTGATTGTATAAGGTTACTATGTTTATTTTCTTAGTACCTATTTCTCTTGAATGAAGACGGAGATGAATCAAACAGGTCAATAGAACCCTGATAAATATTATCAGTTCTTTGAAATCTAAGCATAGGATCATTGGACTCGTAGTTTATTGAATGGAATGGCACCTTGAACAACTCAGAGTTACGTGTTCTTCTACAATTTATATTAAAACATATTAGTTATATTAGCTGTTGGGAACCAACCAAGTTTGTAGAAGAATTTTAAGTCTGATTCAACTCTACGGCATTCAAGAGACCTAAGATCCATATTTGATAGTAATATATCATATTCACAATTACTGTTTGTAACTCCATTTGAAGGCAGCATTACCCAGGTTTTTTTTCTGAAAAAAAAAATACATTTATTTTCCCAAAGATGATAAAACATATGGGAATATTCACTTATAATGTAAAGAACTAAAAAATAAAAAATGCATTCAATGTATAATAATAATAATAATAATAATAATAATAATATGTTATTTATTTAAGATCTAAATACAAGTACAAATGAGAAGTACAAATTGAAAGTTTTCAAATAAATAACGAGATGCTCGATAAGTAAGTGAATACTTGTTTCGAGATACAAATTTGGTGTGAATGGGCATATACATA
>WOGP01002480.1:260-16674 GCA_015342065.1 Leptinotarsa undecemlineata | reverse complement strand
CAACTTCAATCTCCCTGTTGAAAAAAACTAAAGTTCTGTATTTCAAAAATTATAATTGAGTATAAATATAATGAACGAAACGTCGCATTGCAAATTGGTTTATATGAGATTATATCAAATAGTATTCAAAGTAACTATCTATTTTTTATATCATTCGAAATGGAGGTGGTAGAGTCAAATAACCAAATTCGACAATTTTAGTTTAATTCATCACAAATTGAATGCGAGACGCGTGTTGTCTTGCCGATGTGATCTTAGCCTCCATCTTGTGTACCCGCCGTTCAATCTTCCGAACCGCATGGCTGGGATTTCGCCCTTCCAATTCGGAAAGCGATTGAACGGCGCTATTCACGGCGGTGTTGAGTTGACAGATATCAGCCATTTCTGTTAGAACACTAAAAACCTCTGCATCCAAATAAACCAGTCCTTATTGCTTCGGTAGCCTAATTCTGTGAAGCGCCCTACGTGCTCTGATTATCTTAATTGATAGCATGATGTGAGTCTCCTCTCTCGCCGTGCGAATGGGTGATAGAACTGTCGCTTCCACCACTTCGTTAGCAGGCTTGGAAGGAGCTATACAGCCCTACCGCCAAAGATAAAATATGTTATTGGCATGGTCTTTCACACCACAAAGCATGCATTCTCGCATGTACTCTCTTCGTACTGGCTCACTACTCAAGTTTCTTTTTCACCGAAGTATGCGCTGGTCAGACACTACCCCCGAATCCCGGATACCTTCGGGAGGGCGCGCCAGCATTATCAACCAACGACCACTCCCCACACCGTGGGGTAAGTGGTCATAGGGTCCAAAAATCATGTGCCCTGAGCAAGCGCAGTGAGCCAATAATGCCAGCCTTCTGCATCTGTCTGACTAAAATTTCTGCCTTAGTGCGGCAAGCCGGCATGATTTAAGATTCGAGAGTAGAGTGAGCATCATTCCACCAAAGACTCCAATAATTAGAACAACCATCTTGACTGAATGATCTGAAGAGAGTATGCGGAGTTCGAAGAGAAAATCCGATATTTTATCCATTTTTCCTCCTTTGTTCTGACGATATTCGTCTCGCCAGGAGCTGAAAACTACACGACACATATCATTTTGCTCTGGTGGTCAAGAAGGACTACTCAGTTGTTTTTTACCGTAGTGTGCGCTGGTCAGGCCCTATCCCCCGAAGCCCCGATACATTCGGGAGGACGCGCCAGTATTATCAACCAATGACCACCCCCCTCACCGTGGGGTAAGTGAACATTGGGTCCAAGAATCATGTGCCCTGAGCAAGCGCAGTAAGCCAAGAATAACAAACAGCCTTCTGCATCTGAATCAGAACAACCATCTTGACAGAGTCATCTGGATAGAGTCTGCGGAGTTCGAAGAGAAAATCTCGATATATTATCCGTTTTTCCTCCTCTTTTCAGACAGTATTCGTCTCGCCAGGAGCTGAAAACTCCACGACAAATATCGTTTTGGTCTGGTGGTCGAGAAGTACTACATCAGGCTTATTAGCTTGTATAAGCCTGAGGGTGGGAAACGAATAGTTCCAATAAATTCGGCACTTCTCGTTTAGGGCAACACCGGTGTCTCGTCAATACCGTAAGAGTGCCGTAGATGGTAATATAGCACTCTCAGGGCCGCGTTATGTCGATAGATATAGGCCGAGACCGCAAATGCTGGACTTGCTGATAGAAAGTGCATTAGGGTCTCGGGCGCCTCGCGGCAGGCCCTGCACCTTGTGTCAGGAACCTCTATACCCATCACGCGACTGCGGTAGACTAAGTACACCATCGTGGCAAGCCATGATGTACCCCTCAGTTTCCAACTTCAGCCCACTCGACCTGAGAAAAGCGAACGTCAGGCGCTTTGATAAGCTCAGGTCTACAATGTCATTGAAGAAGACCCCATGCATTAGCTTATCCTTGTGTCTTCGCAGAAGTGAGTCTCAGTTTTTTTTTATGATAATTATTATTATTCGGATAGATGTTTCAGGGTTTTTTTTTGAAGATTTGAACATCTGGTTTTGGTTCTGTTTGTCAAAAATGTATATACTATTGATAGTAAAATTATGAGGTCATATATGTCATCTGTATATTGTCTGACCATGCTCAACGTTTCCGTAGACATTTTCGAAGCAGTCCTTTATCTGGTTTTAATATTTGTACAAATTCATCTTCACCATTTTCAATGAATTATTTTGCTAGCAGTAGTTGTTCTACTACTGATGAGGCTGAGTTCTCTCGTACCATTAAGATTTATTTTTTCAACGTTTTATTCTCAGGTGAACAAAAACTGTGAGAGACTCTCCTTTTCTTTCGGACACTGATGGGTTTAGCATTTCTGAGATATATATTTCTCTTGTGGAGAGTAGTTCTTGTAAGAATTTTTGTATTTTTCTGATTCATTTTGAGAGACTGAAGATGAGGATGCGGGTTGAGGACCTTGGTTACTTGGAGTTTGTTGTTCGAGCATTCAGAGGTAATGTGACTGTCTTGCGCGCAGTTGTCGCAAGTTATGTTATCTTTGGATAAAAATATATTGTAAGGTATATCATCACATTATACTTATAATGACTCGGGGACTGTGACATCTTCAGGTGGAGAGATACATACCTGTCGCCTAAAGATCAAAATATGGAAATATTAGGGATCCGAGATATTAATTCTTAGGATGGTTATAGGAGAAGCTAATTTGAGTCTGGCTTCTTTGAAGTTTTTGTTCTAAAACATTATCAGAAATGGTAGGGCAAACGTTTGAGATGATACGTTCTAATTTTTGAAATATCATATATCCCTTGGTATTTAAAAATTCGTCAACTATCGGGATGTTCAACATGTGAATACATATCCGATTGTTTGAGATTTTAAAAGCAATCAAATTTTCTTTGTTCCAATCCGTTCTCTATGGGCAAAAAAATTCCTGAATTTTAGGTTCTTCTATGGCAGTGAAAATAATTGCCTGCTGTCTTTCTGGAAATATACAGAGTTGTTGTTGACTACTGATGAGTAGAAGGATATTTTTAGTATATTATCAAAATTTAGTTCAGTTGTACACTATAACAAGCTGTTATAGACTCGATACTGAAATGAATTCAGGTTATGTTACTATTCAAGTGATATTTGAATACCACGAGATATAAATTTTGATTAACAGTATCGGAATCATTAACTGGATAATATCAATATACTTTCACTCACTATAAATTCAAAATAATACGATTTTAATCTATAAAGACAAAAACTGGTACAATTTGAAAATTAAAATTGAAGGGATTTTGCCAAAATTAAAACATGGTTGGACTACAGTCTATTATCGGTGAATTTCAAAAAAACAGTTTAATTAGTATTCGGTAGCCTTGAGATATCTCTTCCAAACTATGATATAACCATACAAAATTTATTCACAATAAAACCAGTAAATGAAATTAAATATTTGGGAACAATGTTGAATCGTTCTTTCAGATGGAGAACTCATGTGGACTACTCAACAAAAAAATTGAGGTGAATTTTATATAGGTTTAAAGAATGTGTTGAATTCTTGAATAAAAAAAAAAGAATAATAATCTATCACATTATGGTAGAATCACATCTAAGCTACTGAATTATAGGTTGGGGAGGTGTTTCAAGAGCACACTATAATGCAATACAGACCTTGCTAAATACATTTTTGAAATAACTACTGAATAAAAACCATAGGTATCCCACCGATCAACTTTTTGTGGAAGGGAAAGTATTACATTATAATAATAAAGAGCTTTATTTCAGAGTAGATTACAAACTTTCATTGCAAAAGGTCGGTAACATAGAATGAAATGGCGTCAAACAAGAAGATACAGATTTTTTTGTTATAAATATTTTTGAATGAATGTTCCAGTGAGATATGCGTTCAAATCATAGGTCTCTAAGTCTTTGAGAAGTTTTTTTAGTTATCTCTTGAAAACTCCAATTTTCTTAGTTCGTTTTAATGTGTTAGGAAGATGGTTGAAAAGCTTGATCGACATATAGTGGGCGCTTTTTTCAGTTACTGTTAGTCTATGAAGGGGATACATATATTCATTTGTTCTAAAGGAATACTTATGAGCAGGTATATTCTCAGTAAAGAGGTGTGAATTTTTATAAATGAACATTAGGCATTCATAAATATAAATCGCGTAGATTGTCATTATATTGTTGGATTTGAATACTGTTCTGCAAGTTTGGTTATAATTTAAGTTGTTGATTCCTCTTATTCTTTTTTGAATTTTAAATTTTTTTTGATATTTCGATTACTACCCCAAAAAAATAATACCGTATCGAGCAAGTGATTGAAAGTTAGCCGTGTATATTGTTTTTATAGCCTCGTTGTGCACATATTTTGATGTAACTCTAACTCTGTATCCTATTCCACTTAGTTTGTTTGCTAGGTTATCGATATGAGAAGTCCAATGCATGTTCTCGTCTATGTGGATTCCTAAAAATTTGGTGTTGTGGGAGTTTTGAAGGTCGACCCTAACTGGATAATCAAAGTTGTCTTGGTTTGTTCTAAACAAAATCATATCTGTTTTCGATTCATTTAGTACAAGTTTATTTTTATTGAACCAGTCCTTGGTTTTGTTGAATAGATCTGTACTATTTACCATTATCTCTGGGAAGGTTTCACCACCTGATAACAGACTTGATAACATCTGCGAAGATAGTTTTGAACTGATTCTGGTTTAGGTTTAGATTACATAAGCCATTCAAATAAATGATGAACAATGCTCCCCTGCGGAATTCCCACAACTGTGAGAAGGGTTTCGTATTTATAGACTCTTCCATTTCGTTTCATTTCTACAGATTGAAGGTGAACTGATAGACAGGATTCAACCCGCTTTAGCGCTGAACCTCTTATTCCATATCTTTCTAATTTTATTAACATCAGTGGATGACTCAAGCAGTCATATGCTTTGGATAGATCCAAAAACATCCCGTGTATTTTTTGGTTTTTAAAGAGTTCTAATATAATATCTATTTCCAATTCGTCTTATCTTCTCTGGAATGTAAGGTATAACATTAGTTCTGAAAGGTATCAGCGGTTGTATAGTTGGTGGTTGTTCAATTTGGGTAGGGTCATTTGGTTTTCAGTTGAGTGTTGATTATACTGTCAATATAAATTCATGTAGAAATGAGAAGATTGCATCAATAGACTTTTTTTGAAAACCATGCTGATTTTATTAAAGCATTTCATACTTTTTTTGAAAGTCAGTTATTATTATCAGTTTCTTTATTATTTTAGCCAGAGTTAGTGCATGGAATATCGCTCTACATCATCTCTATCATTACCTTCGTATGTCTGAATTCTGATAAAAAAAAAGGTTGAATAATGCAGGAATTCATTATAAATTGATGAATTAATTTGTCAAGCTGAATCAGTTGGCCATCTTATCATTATTCAACAAGCAGCTGGGAAAATTATTAAAACAAAAAATGTCTTGTAAAAACGGTACATAATTGGTATATATTTCAATGATGATGATGATGTGATTACAGATAACTAATTGATACAAATTTTTACCTGTCTTATATAACAAACAGTGATATTGTAACTAAATCAATTAAAATAATATTTCTATATACATTCCATCATCAGTCAAAACTAATATAACAGTAATAATTTGTTTATGATGTTTGAGATTGACAGATATAAATATAAAAACATATTAAACCTCAAAAGATTATAACTGTTTTCAAATAACTCTATACAAAGTTTCATAAAATACAAATTTAAATAGATTCAGTAAAAGTACCAACTATGTGATTCACAAAAAATTCAAACCACGAATATAAGAAAATAACTAAGATATCATTAAAGGCTTATTTCAAGGTCAAACTTTGACACCAGCCACTGAATGAGAAATCGCTTTCCGTCTCTATGCAGTTTTCATAACAAACGGTAAAGCAAAATCAGTCAATTCAGAAGAAAACATGAAAAATAAATACATTTCAGCTCAATTCCCAGTGAGATAACTATATATTCAACTATATTCAATTAAATACGTTCTATAGGTTGAAAAATAAAAATACATGTGTTTTTTCATTAACCAATTGTTGTCCCACTATGAACAGATACCCTTCTGAGGTGAGACTCTTAGCAGAAAATTCATATATCGTTTATCAATTATTTCTAATAATTAATGCATTTACAATAGGTGGCGGATTGGGAAATAAACATTTTGTAATTTTGTTATCACACTGAGAACTGATAGTACAGTTCATTATTTTTGACAGGCATATTCGTAAAATTTTCAAGGAATTACAAACTACGAAAATATCTATCACATTTCCACTTCCTATTGTTACAATCATACAATAGAAATGGCAAATGGATCAAACATAAATAATTCAAGGTAATTCAATAAACTTTTAAATATTATTTACAGTAGATATTATAACAGTATTTACATGAAATATATTAGAAAAATTAATTTATATTTACAAGAAAAATAATCAGAATAAATAATTGTTATATTCAATGCATTCTGTGATACTATTAATAGGAAACAGAATGTATAATGATATTTAATAAATTATTTTATATTTACAAAAAAATTACAAAATGGTTGTAATAAATAATTGTATTAATCGATAGATTGAACAAAACCGTTTATAATAAAATAGGATAATGATAATAACGAAATTACTTTCATCTTATTCTACATCCATTACTAAATCTACTATTAATGCCTTGATAAATTCTGAAGAATTCCTCAGCCACACTTTTTTGTACCAACTGACCGTCCAATCCATCATAAATGGGTTTATTCCAGTTGTAGGGATTTAGCAAATGCCTATCAAAAAATAAAATGTTACTTTCACATAAAAAGAGCAACTTTATAAAAAATGAGAAAGAAAACAGTTATGGAGGGTATTTTGGATTTTTATGCTACTGCCGAGAAACCAGGAAACCAGAAAACCAGTAATCAACTACCTGAATGAAACCGAATTTCTGAATAGAGGTTATCTAATGCTAGATATGTAGTTCATTTATACCTACTACTTCTACATATTGATTCTTTGTTTCCAAGTATGAATTCAAGAACTAACGATAAACAACTTTAAAGCAACGGCTTTCTATAAATAGGGTCTACTCTTTGGTTCCACCATTTTTTTATAAGTGCTCATTCTGAATACTTTGAAGATTACATCAAATAATTGTCTGTGAGGACCATTCTAGCCAGCAAATATGTAAAATTTAGTTTTGAGTCTGGAATGTACCTGACAGAAGGGTCAAGATTACTTACTAGAAGACTGAGTATTACAGTAAACGTAGTGTTTCCATAGAGTAGGTAGTTTGGTAAGTTTTCAATTAACAATAAACAACGGTGATATTTCTGCTTAATATGCACAATCAACTTGAATACAATTAAAATGATTCTTGGCAATACTCTAATTTTGTAGATGTTCCTTTAATATGATGAGAACAAAATCTTCAAAGAGAACATCCTTGGGAATAACAAACATTTACTCTACTCTTTCCTGAATTCTGAAGTTATAAATTTACAGCTAACTTCCATATGAGAGCTCATTGTTTGATAAACGAAAACAAAAAAATTACTAATACAGTAAGATTTTCATTATAATAGGTTTTACAAAAACCATGACAGCGCTATCTAGAGCAAAAGTAATCAATTAATTTCTATTTCCACCATTTCATACTCTAACAATATTAGTCATAACCTCTTACACCTTCATTCTATAAGAAATTCGAAATATTTATAATAGGTTAGCCCAAATGAGTTAAAGTTCTGTAATTTTTATTCTCATCTCATAAAAAGTTTTCGATAAGTCTGATTCACCCGATATCCAAGGATAAGTAAAGGAATTTGATTAGCTAATAAAAATGTGTGAATGAATTCATTCACTTTCTTTACTTACTTTACATTAATGTGAGGTAAATCCGTTTTGAAAATCCATTCTATTACAGCAGTAGGTTTTCCATATTGTTCATTCATCATATGTAAAAATTTTGCCATTCCCTGGAAGGCTTTGGTTTGATTTGCAGTAAAAAGTAAATATACTGAATTCCGTTCCTGAAATTAATATAGTTATTATACTAATACGAAAAAAAATGTATGAATTTTTTTCTCAAAGTGGTTTCATTGATATTGATTTCTTTAATTTTTTTATGGAAGTTTTTTTTATAACTGAATATTTCAACATTTATAGCTAGCAGAAAAAGAAGCTAGAAGAAATTTTCGAAAAATTCAAAGATTTTTATTTCTATGCAACTAAATATTTCAATACAAATTTGTTAACGTATTAAAAAATTACATTTTAATGTGAGATTTTCACTTGAGTTTACTAAACCGCGTTTCGCGTATTGTGACGCCAGAAAATGCTATCTTATAGCGAAAAACTTGAAAACCTCACATTATAATGTTTTTTTTTTCAATAGATTATAATGAATTTACATCAAATATTGATCAGTTCTATCATACAAATTTCGTAAAACTTCGGCTCATATAATTGTAAGGATATTAATTAAAAACGCTGGAACGATAATATTAGACTCTGACTTAGGAAAAGAATTTGGAGGAAATGCTCTTATACTCTGCTTATGCAACAAATAGCAATCCATCGGAAGGGAAAGAAGTAACACCAAGCTAGTTATGGAGTGGAATAAAACCATATGGTTCAAACACAAACAAGCCCAACCATATCCGCAAGTTCAAACCGCCCACCATCACATAAAATGGCTGCCTATAACGCATTTATATACAGAATGGTAAAGATACCACTTGCCTGGAATAAGGAAAGGAAAATTGTTTACCAAATAGCAAACGAGAACGGATACACCCAAAAGACAATAGCTGAATTAGTAAATAGAGTCAAACAAAAAGTACAAAACAAAGATCAAGCTACTCCAACAGATAAAACAACACAACGAATGACTGCATTCACAAACATAGGTCATCAAACCAAACAGTTAACAAACATCTTCAAACCCTTGAACATCAATATCACGAAAAAGCCGAACACGAAAATAACACCAAAAATAAACAGCTATGAAAAAGAAGACAAAAATCTAAACGGAGTGTAGAGCATTCAATGGTCGGACTGCATCAAATTCTATATCGGCCAAACCAAGAAAAAACTGATCCAAAGATACGACAAGCACAAAAAAGCATACATAAACCCAATAACATATAAATCAAACCTCGCAACACACGCCATACAAAACAAACATACCTCTAACTCATCATATAAAAGAACAAACAAGAACATAAAACGTTCAGTTTAAGTAGAGCCATGAAGATGATAGCACAGCCTGCTATCAAAAACGCTTGCATGTAATAAGTAGAAGTTATTAAAGCTTCAAATCCTTTTTGTAAACATATATTAATAATAAAATAATGAAACTGAAGGAAAATTAGTTGCATTAAATAATCTCTCTAAAATCAGAGGAGTTTGCATTAAATTCAAAGTCGATTCTTTATTTGAAATGAATATTTGCGGTTGATCTATAGTTTTCATTTTTCAAATCAGTCTACTTATCACTAACTTGCATGTTCCGTTATATTCTCACAGTAGTTTTACAAGTCTAATCAAACCACTGAATGCAGATGGATGCATTAAACTATTAAAAAGAAAGACACTGTTTCATTTTTCTTATTTTCTTTGAACTAGATTAGTCCATAACTATGGCCGACTGAATCTATTTTTCACATACAGAATACATTTTACCTGTCTTTGATTTGTAATATACTATACGATTCACAAATTAGAATAGAAAATGACACATATCAAATTTCCATAATCCTAGGATAGTTAAGCGAATGTGTTTGAATCTGGTGAAACATCAAACACATTCAATTGTGATTAAAATTTCGGCTAAAAATCAAATCCGAGATTAACGAATTTTTATAAGATAAAACTGGAACCTATGTTGTAGAATGAATCCAAATCAAGCACTATTTCCAGTCACCAGAAATGCAACTCTTCTCCATGTGCCTTTGACCAACCAAATTGGCGTCTTCAGGAAATGAAGAAAACTATTCACTATTGGTTGGTAAAACGAGCGTCGAGAAGATTATTGCATTTCAGTAAATTGTGAAAAGTGCTGGTTTTGGATTCAATGAATGGCTGTTGAAACTAAGCCTGAGTAAACTGGTGAGAAGTTGACTTCATAAAATATAAATTTGAAAATGTATGAATTCTCTAGCAACTTACCCTGCTGAAATTCAACACTTTTTTCTCAGTTTGAGGAGAAAATATCCACTTGGAGGTGTTCTGAGCTATATGTACATTTTCCTTTTCTTTGGGTCGTACTAATATAAATATCTTATCCCTCTCCAAATTGAAATTTTGTTCTCTCTCGAAAGAAATTCGACTGTTGGATGGAAGATCCAATGTTGATTCTTCATAACTACATCCGGCTGACAAACCATTTCCCAAAGCACTCATTAACTTTTGTCCTGCATTCAAATTTCTGTTAGAATTAGAGATTAATGAACGATCTGATTGCTGATTATAGTGCAGAACTTTGTTTGAATTTTCCATATATTGCTTACTCCTATGCATCCCATAATTTTTTCTTGGACTATGATTGGATATTTTCTGATTAAATTTTGGACCCTTCCAAGTATTATGTTTAGAATTGTGTATAAAGTCATTTTGCGGAAAAAAGAATTTTGGTTTTTCACCAATTTGGTCTGGGAATTTCAAGTCTGCCAATAACTCCTCTGCTTCCAACACCTTTCTGAGTGTTTCAACAACTCGGTTGTCATGAGCACTAAAATTATGAGGAGGATTTCGTAACACTGTTGCAACTAAATATTCTATAGCATTCCTGAGATATATTGCAGTATGATCAGGAAATTCAAATTCAATCCAATCATCAATGTTAAGCATATTCGCTAGTGGACTCACAGAGTCAATTCCACATACAAGGGCAACCTAAAAAAAAACAATGTCAGATTTTTTTAAAAACTCAAGTAATTTTGTTTCCAGTTTTTTGAACATAGTTCTCAGATCAGTTATCTGGAAGAGGCCTAAACATTTTACCTCAAAATAAAAGTTCTGCATATTCATTTAAATTCAAAAATCAATCCAAACAAATCCGACAACATGGCTCTTATAAAATTCTCATATATGGCCATAAACTTTCCAATCGCTTCTTATTTCATCTATAAATTATATTCACATCCAGCGTGTTTCAATGTTGTTGGTCTTATTCGTACCCTCCATTGCAACTTCAAAAGTTTTCTTATCATTCTGAAGGCACCAGACTCAATCTTTGGAAACGCCTGAACGCCTGGTGCACAAGTATAATATTGATTTACTTATCTATAGAATGCCGAACGTGAATTTTACATTGCAAAGCATTATTTTCACATGATATAATTTTGAATGGAAAAATATAGGTAATTATAATTAATGAAAGCAGTATTTCCGAGAGAAAGAAAATCTTCGCATCACAAAAGTTGCTGGAAGGGATTTGAAATGAAGAATCAAAACTGCCCGACTAAGGAGTGTTAATTGCAACCCTCACAAAAATTCATTTTTCAATATAAAAAAAATGTTATAGCGTCATAAAATACCTCAAACTGAATCTAGTTTATTCTCCAATGAAAATTTTTGACTGCTCGCGGAGATTAGGGGTGGCGGAATATTCTTTGATAATTCTTCTATGTACTTGTGATGCACTGGTTGGAACCTTTGTTGTAGTAATAGATATTACTGGAGATTTATCCCAGCACCAAACCGTTATTTTTAATACCTAGACACGTGATTCAATCACCAAGTGATCATCTTCAAGAGGAAACAGTTTAATCTTCCTCGTCCATTGGAAAGTTTCGACTCTCCAGGGGGACTTGAGTTTGTAATTCCCACCCCGACAGATTGAAGTCAAATTTTCCAAAGAAAGCATTTTTCTAGCATTACTAAAATATCACACAATATTCTCAGGTAATTCTTGTATGATTTGAAATTAAAAATTACGACTGCCAATGGATTTCAACACTCTCAACAAAAACTCTCGAGACGTCCAAATTTTGCAATGAGAAATGAACTAAATTCTGTTGTTGGTATTTAGTGAAAATTTAGTGATGCTAGAATATGTTTCTCATATAGAAAAATTATTGTTTATTAAAAGGGCGGAAATTAACATCCCGTAATCGTAAGGACGATTGCATCTTTCCTTACACGTATGAGATCGACAGAGGACTCAGTTGTGGGATATCAAAGACAGACTAGGCTCCCCAATGCGCTCAGGTCAAAGCCAATCGTCAACATCGACCGCCGACGAGATTTGTAATCTGTCTTTCACTGTAGCTTTCACTGCAAGGCAACTAATTGAAAACCAGATGAGACCTATGGCGTGTCGAAACAGAGCTGTCCGGTGTTGAACCATAAATGTGTTGTGTTTAGACTCTTGATTTTCAGCTAGTTGCCTTGCAGTGAAAGACAGGGAACGATGTCGAATATTGGTTTTGCAACTTAACGCCTTGGGGAACCTCGTTTATCTTTTTAGGGTCAAAATCTTTGTCGATGCCATAGACAGTGTTTTCATAAGGATGGATGTCATCCTCCCGACTTGTTCAGGATTGATCAGCATAAGTACAACCTATTTCATAGATATTATACTCGTTTCCGGAGATTTAGTATACTAAATTATTCTGCTGTTTTCACACTGGTTTCCTTCATTAATTTTGATCTTTAACGTTATTTTCAGTTGATGTATATGTACATTCATTTGTACAGTCATGACTTTTAACTGATAAATAAAGATTATTATTATTTTCTTATATCCAAAAGGTTGCCTCATCAACTAATGACCACTTCTCGCATGGTGAAGTGAGTAATCGTTTATTCAAAAAATCTTATGCTCTTTGACTATAGACACAATGAACTGAATAACTGACTTCTGCATGTGTCCGACTAAGCCAACAGCCAATGATTAACCCCTCAGTTTCCAACTTCAGGAGGAACGCGAGGGTCATGCATCAGCTTATCCTAGTGTTTGCAGAGGTAGTTAAGTAATCTCTATGGTTTTCATGTGGGTCTTTGGCTGAATGTATTTCAACTAGGTCACGGACATATATTATTATTATATAAACCATACATATTTCGAATGAACTGTTAAAATTAATCAACCTTTTGATAAATGATACTAGAGCCCAGAAACGTTAAGCCTATGATCTAATACCAGGCAGAACCAATTCGACATGCAATAAGTGTCATCAGTGTACTAGATCGGATCAAGGATAGAGCGTTGGGACTTATTTTATAAGACAGACAACTTTAAGTGAGTAGTGGCGATAACGATTCTCTTTGCCAAGGCATCATCAATGAGATAAAAATAAACGAAGGATTCAACGGCGGGCCGTTTCAAATTCAATCTTAGACTTTGAGAGGTTGCTTTTTCTATCTCTTTCTCAGCTACTTTTTATTTTTAATAACATATTTTGAAAACAGAATGAGAAAATCTGATTGAACCCAAAAATGTTTTATTCACCTCTGAACATTACATTTGCGCATAATTGCCATTGAAATTCATTACAAAATTGTAGACTATGTAAAGTGAAGTCACTTATTAAAAATTTGAGAAATTTATTGAGACCTTTTGTACATTTTAATTTCAAGTGATTATTATGATAATGAAGAATATTTGAATGAAGAAATACAAAAAATGTTTTAAACCTTTTGTAAATACTTTTCACAACACTGTATCTTGAGACTATCTCCGTTGAAATTAATTAGTCTTGGATTTTGAGAGTAAAGGCTATCTTGTTGGGTGAGTTAATTTGAACATTTCTAATAACAACTCTTTCTGAAATCTTCATTTTTTTCATAGATTCGAGAGCCTTCTTTTTTCTACCTCACGACGCAACGCTTTGCTTTTGAGTTGTTCTCTATAAGGATTCCTACCAACAAATTTTTTAACACGTTGTGGCCATCGTTCTTTGATGCATCTCTCATTCACATACCACATAAAAATGCCTTCCAAATATATATTGTAATGAATCTGAAGCCGGCCCTGACCGTTATCTCAAACGCCGCGGGAGGAATGCGATCTACGAACCGCAACGAAAAGAATGGATTAGTACCGAAACTGGTAGATGTCTATAATGTTCGTCACGATTATAAAAGATCAGATCCTCGCTCAGAGAGGAAGTATGTAGCTAGAAAGTGAATTGTGTGTTTAAAGGAAGGTTATCAAACAGTGAAGATAAATTAAGTGTTAGTTGCAAAGTGGTGAATATAAATTATTGTATATGAATATAAATTATTGTATATGAATATAAATTATTGTATATTGTAAGATTATTTGCATAGCACGATTCTGCATCTTTTGTAGTCTGTTTATTTCATTTTGATTGAGAAAGAACATAATGGTAGAACAATACTTCAAATGTGGAATGATTATGGAGTTGTAGACTAATAATTTAGACCACTGGCTCATATATGAGCCTTCGAATCACTATAGTTGATTTTGTAAGCTATTGTTTTGATAACTTGATTAGCATGTTCTTTGAATTTCAAGTTGCTGTCAATAGTTACACCCAAGTACACGAATTTGTTTTTCATTATTATGATCTCTATGTTTCCCTAATAACATCCATTTTGTTTCATTTACATTCACCTTCAGCAGATTTACACCCTTTCAAGACTAGCGTTTATAGTATCCACACACTCGTGTACATCTTCACTACTAAAGTACAGTAGGGTATCGTCGGCAAATAAGTGAATTCTCTATCTCTTTCTCTAACTGATAGATAAACCATGGCATAAAATCCACTGAATGCAGTCACTTGAAAATGTTGATGACAGATTACGAAAGCATTGAAGGGGATATCATATTACTGATTGAATGTGATATATAGTGACTAACTGAAGTGTCTGAAAATATAGCTTATATTAGAAATAAAATCTAAATAAATATTTGTTTTTTTAATTTTATTTTATATTTATGTTATCACGAATTTCACCTTACTGATGCAAATAGATAAAAACAAATTTGTCATTGTTTTGATTTGTGACTATCGGAAGTTCAGTTTTAATGGAAGTTTTGTTTCTGTCAAGTACGATGTCTAGTTTCAATCGTTTAATCTTTAATCTGTTGATTGTGAATATCTGAAATCTAGAAAACCCACAACTTATATAAGAAATTATTGCTAAAAGCTACCAGACACTATTAAGGTTCGATGGGGAGAATCTGATAATAACACAATAATTCGGAATTTTTTGCTAGTTGGTTGTTAAACATTGCCTCAGCTGTTTAATTTGTTAGCAGTCCATGAGTCACAGATGAAAATATTTATGACTATCAACCTGGAAAGAAAAAAATCGAAAAATCTTCAACTACATCGACATTAAACATAAATTCAACCAATTCGTATCCTTATTGCACTAGAAAGGGTAACACATTGAAAAATTGTCAGAAATTCAATGACGATGACTTAGAAACCAGATGGTATAAGACGACAAATAATAAATTGTGTTTTTCCTACCTCAAAACGAATGATCAAAATATGTAATGCAGAAATAGAAAGAAAGAATAAATGGATACATGAAGTATCACAAGCTTTCACCTAAAGATTATCAAGAAATGCCAGAAAATAAAACAAATTCTTCGGAGAAAGTGAACATCACCAATAAAAAAAATTACTTTTTACAATGAAAACCATCGTGTAGAACCGGATTTTGCTTCCCAGGAAATAAATGAATTATCTGTAAATAAAATTATATGTAACATAAAATCAAATGATAAAGGTTGTGATGATATAAACATTAAATTAATTAAAATGTGTTGTCCCCATATTGTGCAATATTTCACCCACATAGTGAATTTTTGTTTAACTCATAGTGTATTTCCAGTGATGTGGAGGAGAGCAGTGGTGAGGGTATTGTCCAAAAAATCTAATCCAACTGAATATAGGGATTTGCGTGCAATAAGTGTCTTACCCACTTTATAAAAAAATTTTTGAAGGAGCAGTTGAAGAACAGCTGAGAAATCATCTCTCTCGGTTTTCTCTACTTCCGGAAGTACAATCTGGGTTTCACAAAGGTCATAGCTGCGCCACTGCTCTGCTGCACATCGTTAACGTCATTACTAGGGCTACAGATGAGGGTCTTTGTTCTGTTCTTGTGATTCTTGATTTTAGTCGAGCTTTTGACACTCTAAACTATGATCTACTTCTCGCCATTTTAAACTATATGGGATTATCGGGTAGTGCTATCAGACTTCTTGAATGTCATCAAAAACAGGGAACAAAAAGAGTGCCAGGGTGGAATCTATTCAAACTATCTAAAACTCAAGTCAGTTGTGCCACAGGGTTCAATATTGGGTCCAGTATTGTTTACAATTTATTCATCAAACATGTTGCGTAGTATAGAATACTGTAAATTTCACCTTTATGCTGATGACACTCAACTCTATAACAGCTTTCTTTCTCAAGGTATA
>WOGP01002479.1:0-16674 GCA_015342065.1 Leptinotarsa undecemlineata | reverse complement strand
TTTTTAATTTTAAAGTAAATAACACACATATATAAATCGAGCTTCTGGATCTGTCAATGCCAAATATTTTTTTTGGTTGAATTTTGAAATCAGTGATGTCAAAAAGTATCAAAATAATCGGTACATATAAAAAGAGATTGTTCAATTCATTTCATATTGGATCTTCGAAATGTTTATCGTTCTCAGGCATACACTGTATATTTAGTACCTCTTTACAATTGTCTACATAAATTTGGCGTTGGCGTTTAAAAGATATAAATACAAAGTGTTTTTTTTTTTGTTCCCTCAAGACCCGACTGAAAAAACCCCTTTTTGGCAGCCGATTGGACTCATTTGTTATCATTGAAATAATTTTCTGGTGTATTTCATCTGAACTGTGAGATCCCCTTGTATGTTAATAAATATCGCCACAAGGATAAATAATATTATTTATAGAAGCTGTATACAAACACAAACAGAACTCAAGTCAAGAATTATACTTAAAAAAAAACTAGTGCCTTCTTTATTATTATCAACTAACTGATATATGTTAAGAATAAAACATCTCCAATTTTATTGCAGTTTACTTCGATTTTATTTTAAACCTTTGTAAATATATCAAAACTGACCACAGATTGTTGAGTCAGAAGTCCCCAAAGCTATGCTCTTTTCAAAAATACTTACTCAGCTGTTTTATTTTTGTAGACCCATTACTAATACTTCACATTTTCGGTGAAAACACATACATGTGTTTCTGGCAAGGTTAAGCAAAGGTACAAACAGACTTCCGTTGAATCGAGTTCTCATCATATTTCAAGAGATGTAGGCCCGGAAATGATTTCATCTGCCCTGAGAATCTGTCACAAGGAACTCAATGTTTCAAGCAAGAAAGAATTGAATTGAAGATACTGAACAATATAAAAATTAGATAAAACACAATTTTTTTTTGTATCCCAAATGAATGTACGTCAACTTTATTTATGGTGTAATAAATCCATATCTACTTGTTGAATATTTTGGAAAACTAAACAGGAGTGAAGTTTCTAAAGTACCACTCTAAAGTTCAGGATAATAATAATAATATTTCGGATAGGTTTTCCACGGTCAGTAGTATGTTATCGTTCAGTTTGAGTTGAACCGCGTCTGGAGTTTTGTGTTAGAAGTTTCGGCTGCTCCGATTTTGGAGTCATTTTCAAGAAATTGATGTGGCTTGACTTTTAGGTTAGGGTAGAAAGAGAACTAGTGCCATACAAGTTCTTGAATATTCCAAAACATGTAATTGCCACTTTTCCAGTAACTTGACTTTAGAGTCAGCTTCCTTTCACGAAGTTGATTAACCCGTCACCTTTAACCTCATTTCTTGCGGTCTTTCAAGACTACACACAATATTTTCATTCACGGATTCCGACCAAACATCCTCTGCCTGTTCAAATCCTGTAATCTGCCACTAGGCCGATAAAACGCGGATAAGAGAGTTCCAGATAAATATTGAGATACGACGTGAGAGGACCGTATTCTTCAATCTGTTTGATGAAGATAAAATAAATTTTTCTGGGTCTGGTTTTTGTAATAGAACGACGGGTAAACAAACAGTCTTGTAAATTATTCTTACGTTAGCACTAATATTTTGTTTGTTGCACAAGTCGAGTTATAAATTTCACCTCTATTATCTCATCGGCGTGTTGAAGAAGGAATCGTGTTGGTTCATTGTACACGAGGAAAAATGGTGAAGGATGATAAAACCTTTTGAATTTTCTTTCAGTATACAAACAGGGAAAAAATACAAAAAAGAAAATTGAAAAACTATGCAATATTGTGTAAATCATTCTAATGTTTATTTAAAATGCAAATCTTTCATTGGTGTCTCAATTTCTATATGAAGGATTTTTTCATGAAAGAGATTTCGTTTTCAGGGCCGACCTTTCTTATTTTTTTATGTCACAAATCGATGAAATTATTAGTATATTTTTTTTAATTTGACCACACCACTAGATTCATATAGCTTTGAACTTGTTTATGACAAAATTGCGTCGATATGCCATTGTTATCAAAAGAGTTATAATGCTATAAAATTGTAAAACTGCAATTTGATTACAACACAAATTCAATTTTAGAACTTTCATCAACATTCTGATACCACACTAAACTGGGCAGTTTTTGGTTCGGAATTTCATTTATATATGTTTCATCATTAAAAATTTTATGTCTAAAGACATCTTAAATGCTGTTAAACGACATATTTTCGTTTACTTACAACTTTTTCAATAATAATAGATGTCAGTGACGAAACAAAACCTGCTCAATCCATTACGAGATTATTTCATCATGTTCATTTGAATTTATATTGAGATTATTGTTCTATGAGGATAACACTAACGTTTCTAATTTGTTTCAGGTAAATCCAAATCAATACTGCCATTTAGCATATGCAAACGGTTTCTTGCAAATCTGTAAGTAGTAGTTTGGTTTTTCTAAATGATAAAATAACAAGTTCACTAGCAAAAACTTAAACGCCACTGTCAATAATGATAGCTATATTAATTGGCATATTATTATTTTCTTTTTAGAAAAAGTATTAAGATAGATTTATTATCATTATTATTGTTATTCCCTCGTATTCGATATGCATTCGTCATGTTCAGAAAACGAGGAACAAACACAAATACGCGAATCGTTTGACACAGGTTAATGTTTGCCAAAAAAACAACTCATGATCTCGCGGTCGTAAAAATGTTAATATTTATGAATTCTCTGACCTTCCTTTAAAACGTATACGAAAATCATTTCGGCAGCATAGTAATTAACTCCTCAATGAACTGTCAGGTCTATAAATATCAGGAAAACGATTGAACTAGTCATTAGTAGAGTGTCTGGTTTTATTTTTTTTTTCTTTGGTTAATCACTGTAACAAATCATTAGATCTCTTTGTCTGTGTGGGTGAAATACCGCCGATTATTTCGGCCACTCGCGATTCATCAATTCGGAAATCTTTAGCGGTAGCGCATTGTACCCGAGAGTGTTCATTTCAAATGATACAAAATCATAGGTTAGTTTTTCGTGCCAGCATTAGATCATATTTTTGGCAGCCTTATCACGACGCAAATCAGCTCTGATTTACAAAGTGTTCTTGTTCTATTGTTAAACGTTGCATTCCGGCACTTCAGTTTGTTCTTGCGCACTTTCATAGATTGTTGTTACTTGTCACTCCCCATTTGAGGAAAGCTCATTATAAGTGTCACCGATCATCGGTTTTATAATTCAGTCAACCCACAACCCCTAAAATCCTGGGATCTGTTGCATCACTTGACGTACCTTCTAAATGGCGGTGACGTCAAATTATTCCAAAGTTAAAGTTGGATTTTTTTAAGCTCCAAAACTTACTGTCTTCTTTTTTCATAGCTGTATATTTCAACTCTTTAAGCTTAAGTAATTCATTTAATTACATTGAATGTTTCAGTTTATCACTTGCTTGCCATGACTGGCCGATTATTTCATCTTCATTTTCTTCATTTTTTTATATTTGTAATTGGAAATAACATGTATGTCATCACAGAAATCATTATTCCGATTGGATTACTCAAAACTGAAAATGTCATCTGCATTTAATTTTTTAGAGTATGATTTGTCTAAGAAACTAGAAAACAGATAAAGGGACAAACTCTGATCCTAGTGGAATACCTTGCCCGAAGCACAGCTTTTTTTTCAGCTTCAGAATCCGCGATCACTTTTTCAAGCCGCTGTTGATATATCCGCACAGTTTGTGGATATTTTTAATTTTGAATGGAAATTGTTAGCGAGCTGAATAAAAATCTTGACCTTTCCCAAGCTGTCGCTAAAAATAATGTTCAGCTGGGGATATAAAATGTTTCATTCGAAACATTCTAGTAACCAAGTAAACGTGTGGGGGTGTAGCTCTCTTGTACAGGGTGTTTTATAGTGTGGTAGAGCATTTCCCAGTTTGTATTTATGTGGGTGTTTTTAGTATATCCCTCCAACAACTTGGAATCGCTTCTAATACTCTTGAAGATATGAAAAATGAATAAAACCATTAATGAATTCAGACGCCTGATGATCCATTTTTGAATGAACTATATTTCAACTCTTCAAGCTTAAGTAACTCATTGGAACAATGGGAAACTGAAGTATGAAAATGAAAATGTTAATGTATATAGGTATAGTTAATGTAGCAAAATACTACTACTTTTTTATCTAACAGTAAGATTGTTTGATATCGATTGTAATATCTATTTAAATCAGAAACAGATTTAAATAGATATTACAATCGATATGAAACGATCTTATTCTTAGATAAAGAAGTAGTAGTATTTTGCTACATTAACAGAATATCTGGTGTTCAGCCAACTTGTTTGGTGGGTCATTTTGAACATTCATTAAATAAATGTATCAAAATACTGAGATTCGAAAAATATGTTCACATTAATAACTATCTCAAGAAGTCCATGATATTTTGGGAAAGAAGCGTTCTTATACATAAGTGATTTATTATTAAACTAAATAACGGTTTGATTTACATCCATCTCATCAATATTTATCCACGAAAAAAAATGATTATGTGGTTATTGTAGAAGCGACTTGATTACCTTTCAATTCTTCAATAAATATATCACTCATAAATCCTACCATGATGACCCAGTACGTTGTTGGAGGTGACAAAAGCGACTATAAAAATAATTCCTCATGTGTTCAATTATGGATTCAACCACATGCTAAGCCTCCACACGTGACCAACTTTTTTATGAGATTTTGGTCGAACGTTGGAACCCATTCATTTCTGGCATCCTTCATTCATTTGTTTGTCTTGGGGTTCCAGTTGATCGTGTGTCACATTTGTATCAATGCGCAGATTAAAAAAACTTTATGAACGTAATCTCTATTGGGTTGGGTGATGAATTATTGAAAAATTATAGTTGCCAAACTTGTTTAATGATTTTTGGCTTACAGTTCATTTGGTAGTGATTTCAAATTGAAAAATATTGTACTTTGTTCCCGCTCTCTAAATAGCGTTGTTTTCCCGTAATTAATTATTGAAAATTGGATTTTGTAGGCCCGTGACGTCACGGGCCTAGTCCCGTTTCTTATTCGATTGACCAATAAGAACAATACAAATAATGAACATTGCCAAATTGTAAAATTCACGAAGAGTGAATTTTACAATGATTCATTCGTGATTCAAAGTAAAATCACACTCACTTCCGACAAGTAAACCTAAGAAGAAAGTGTAATGCATTGGAAGGGAGAATCAATCATACATTGGATCCAAATAACACAAAACGCAGTAAAAACGTTATTTTTGAATATCTTCGGCAGTGGACATTTTCATGTTGATATCACAGACATTTTAATAATAGAAGTGTATATGAAACCGTTAACGTTTAAATTCATGAAACAATTCAATATGAAATAAAATGTACTCGAAAACCATGGTTCTAAATTGAATTCAACGAGCTATATTTTCAAATGGTTCTGGAACGCTCATGAACCCAAATAAAATAAATCAATTATACATTCATGCCACCCATCAGAAATAAGAAATTTGACGTTATATTAGCCATATTGCCACCCAGTCTCTTGAATGTATGAGAACTCTTTCTAATGTTTCATAACTTCATATTTTTGTTAAAATTATTGACACTTGGCAACACCGCTGTAGACACGATCAATTTTATTGGTCAACAGACACGCGGCCAATTTAAACTCTTGCTTCTAGAATTTTTCTATTTTCTGCAAATATAATGGGACCGATTAAGCTCGATAAGTATAATATACGCCTAACTCGATCAGTCTATAAGCAAACCAGTATTATTTTCAATAGCATGAAACGCTTATTGTAGTGCTTCATTTATTGAGAAAATTTGGTCATCCTTAAAAAATCCAAATAGTTTATTATACCTTCTCAAGGGCAGATTGATATAAGTATCTGTCCCGATACTTACATTTAAGTTCAATCTCAAAAAATACGATACGTAGCTAATTAGAAAATAATTTCTCAATCTAATACCCAAGAGAGTCGTGCCATTAATGTTTTTTTTCTTGAGAAATATGTGAACTAAAATGTGAATTGTAAAGTGATGTGATTGTAAAATTAAGTGGTAGGTTTGTGAATATATCATGGTTAATTAGTTTTACATAAAAGTTACTCGTGAAACAAAAAATCATATAAGAGACATGTATGTTTCTTTGGAAACCACTGGCCTCCCTCCTCTTCTTGATTCATGACTTTTGAAACACCCTGTACTTTGAAATTACACCACTTTCTCACGAATCGACGGTTAAAACAAGGCTCCTGAATTAAAATAACTTAATGACATGGAATTAAATAAGTTCATCAACGACCTAGGCCTGTAGGTAGTAAAACAGATAGTGGTTGGGTTCGAGGCCACTGAAAGGACAGACAGGCCCATGACGGCAGCTGCAAAACAGACTTTGTTAGGCCTCCACATGGCAACTTTTTCCGGCCAGCTGCCAGCCATCAGAAAACTTCGATTTTCACTCTTAACACCATCTGTCATAAGGACGAGCGAGCCCCAACCGAAAAATTTTGTCCGCGCCGATTTTTTATGCCCATTATCTCGAGTGTAACCCGAAATGTAACAATGGGTATCGGTTTTTACGAGGGAAAAATGATTAGTTTCGAGGGGAGGTGGAGAAGTGTTATTTTGAATGGTGTTTTTATTGTTAATTTTTTTTCGAATTGTTTAGCATTTTTTGCAAAGAAATATATAGTGTTGTCAGTTATGAAGCCTTCATGACAAGAATTTTTTGAAAATTACTTTAGTAATTACATTGGATTTGAAAAGCATTTTTTCATGATACTCTTCGAATACTTACACATTTTCCAAATTGTTTAATTTTGATCATTCTGATACTTCTGATCTTCCTCAACAGTCGATGAATCTAAAGCACATGTTCCAATTAATTTTTGTCTATATGAACTCATTTTCAATTTAAGAAATTCCTCTGAAAATGGGATTCAGCCAGGAGACATCGATGTACAAAAAATTATCCATTGATTTTCTTCGATAGAACGATAAATTGTACCTTCTGTTTACAGAGTTGTTGATCATCATACATTACATTGGAAATAATATTGAATCCAACATATTGTAACGTATCCTTTCTGGGTTTTCTTTAGAATAAATCTATGTTCTAACGTTGTTTAATTTTGAAAATTCTGAGAAAATCTCAATTCAATGCCTTTTTGAAATGTGTGATACATTAACATATATGATATAGTTGACATGGGATAATATCACATCATGTTAGCTTTTTTGTTAGGATTATTGTGTATCATTTTTCAAGTACCAACTAGGTATAAGAAAAGTCATATTTTACAGAATTCTGTTAATTGAAAAATCCTTGTGATGCAGACATTCTGAAAAATACTATACACATGCACGGCAGAGAACTACTTTTTCTGTTTATTTCATAAAAAGGAAAAAGTTGTTTTCTACAAGCTAACCCATTGAAAGTGTTAAATGATAAATAGTTATTTGATCAATGTAATTACTTCCAGAAGTTTATCGAATTTAACAATGAGGTTACTAGATATATAGTATACAATTTTTAATTTCGTCCGCAAGCAGCAAAGTCATTTAATCGTAATGCTGGTACCTAAAAGTTATACCTTTTGAGTGAAATCAATTCCCGTACATGTTATTGAGGATTAATTTAGATTTCTTAGTCCTTGTCTTTGTCTCAATTTCAGTTTAAAGAATGGTACTTATACGTCCCATGTGCTTGTCTTAGTCTCCGTCCCCAAATTGAAACCATGAAAATTCCTGAATTTCAACATTTAGCTCTAAGACAAAGACCAGTAGGACGTTACCAACCTACATTTCTACAAACAGCTACTTGTTCTTTATCTTCAACCTATCTAATTGAATGACTTATAACTACAAATATCGGTTGATGGGTTGAATTCAGTTGATTGTTGACAGCTGATATTTTTTGACTGATACTACATGTTATTTCACCTACAATTGAGTACATATTGACGGATTGTCCTATTTTTCTTATATTTAGAAACATATTTTTCGTATCACTAATTATGTTATGTTCCTATGTTAGTCCAATGTATTGTGATGATGAATATTTTGGTGAACTGAAGATTATTCTGTTGAAACTCTGCCATTATTATTATTATTCGTCAAGATATTTTTGAACTTCCCTCGTAACCTGAAACCATTAAATTAAATTATTTCTTTTTCAAACCGACGTAAATGGCAACTGCCAGCAGCCGCCTTCCTCTCAAATTAAAAAATAATAACCCAACCGTTGGATCACTGGTTTTTGGTTCTTTTATGATTTTGTGTAAAATCAACCGTGTTATTAGGAAAAAATACCTTTGCTGTTAAATGATCATTATGAAAGAAGTGATCAGATATTTTTTTCCAGTCAATGATCATTTGTTGTCGCATATAAATAGCCGTATTTGAAATAATTTTTCTTGCTACTATATAATTATCTTTGGTGTGGAAATATGAAGTAAACAATTTCAGAAAATATAGAAAAAACATAAAAATAGAGTTTGCCGGTGCGTTCAACAATGCATCTCTTATATGTAAACTCTAGCATCATTACCATTCAAGTGAACTACCATTTTAATCTTGTGTATCTCCTAATAGAAATGTGTTCGATCATGACGTAATGATTAATGTCACATGAGACAAAGGAAAATAAAGAAATGTTTCTCTAAAGAATATTAAATCTTGAACGGTGTTGATGAATTTTTGTTGAGTGTTGAAAGAAATTAGAAGGATCGAGTCATAATAACAACTGCTATTTTCACTTGTAAAAACAGTAAAATGAATATGCCGTTTTGCAAGTCTATTCAAAAAACATGTTGAGTCTCAAACCATCTTACAACTAAATTAACAAAGTAGAAAGCTAGCTGATGAGTCTTGACACCTTTGAATTAATTGTAATTTCGCACTTTTCCTACAATTTTTTTTCTATGAATACTACAATAGCCAACAATCCCTAACAATCTCTAGTTACCTGCAAACGGAAAATGTAGCACTTCTGTCATATATAAAATTAACAGTACAAGAAACCATTCATTATACAATAGCCTTCTCAAAAATTCTCATCCAAGTTGTAAAACCCCGATAAGAGCACTGAAAGTGGTGTTAAGGCCTTTGAAATTGTAAACCAGAATAATAAAGGCATAAAGACAGCCCGACTTGGTCTAGGTCGGTAATCTATCAGGTAGGTAAATAAACTGCGATTATCCAAACAAACTCAGGTAAAAAGTTTCAAAACATTTCATAAACTTCGTTTAGATGCTGATATATGAGGAAATTTTTAAGACTACGGAGCGTATTTTGGATAAGAACTGAAAAATCTATGATTCGAGATTAACGCTTGTTTGGTTCACAAAATGAGAGGCATATATGGAGACTAGCTGTAAATCAAATTATCTAAAAGAACAATTTGTTCTGGCCAGTCTCAAATCACCTACACTCTAGGTTAATGGAATGGCATATATCGGAAAACAACTTCTTCCCTGGCTAATACCACGAAGGGCGTTGAATTATATCCGGCAGGTGTTAGTGCAGGATTCTTCACTGAAGTTATTCCTGCATATGCTGTTGGTGATACAACCGCCGGAATCGATTTTCAATTATTGGAACACACTTGCAGACCGGTTTCGGGCTGTTTGGCCACTTGTCAGTACAAGGTGGTGTCTATCATCAACATGAAGTCGATGCTTTTCGATAATTAAAAATAGAATTTCTTCTAGAGTATCATTTCTCGAACTAGGCTGAAGAGAACAACAAACAACATATTTGTCATAGCCCCCTGCCTGTGAACGAGGTAACCAACCGCATTTCCAAAATTCGCGAAATTTCTCGTATGAGGAAAAAAAACGTCACATATAGTCAGTGAGCATACTTGAAGACTGGCTGTGAATCAAATAATATGAAGGAACAATTTGTTTAGGCCAGTCTCAACTCTCTACACTGTAGGTTAATGGACTGACACCTATCAGAAAAAAAACTACTCCCCTGGCTACCGACACTTTCAGAATTGCAATGTGCCTTACCGTACGTAAGCTAGTATTTTTTTGACACTTGATTGATTGATTGATTAATTGATTCAATTTAGAAAACACTACTTTAATGTTTAATGTTTCAGCATTTGTGATTGCTGAAAATTAAACTACCATATTAACTCAAAATTTAACAAATGCAATAATATGAGAATGACTTGAATATGAATGGAATACCTACTGATATTTTACTTAACTAATGTTCCTTGAGTTGTAGTAAAATCGCAGTGAAGGACTGATGACAAATATCGTTCGATGGTCAATATCGAAGCTTGGCTTTGCAACGTACCTCCTTGGGTAGCCTCATTTACCCTTTATATTCTCAAATTGAATCTTCTGACGATCCCGATGTTTTTGTTTGTACTCGTGATTTAGATGTATTGTATATGTATTTTTGTTTTTTACTTAATTTTTGACATTCCATATATACCCAGTGTATCGCAATTGGTGAATAAATACATTAAATTAAATTAAATTAAAATTAAATTAACATCTTCGTAAGGTGAGATGGCCTTTCCTTTAGGCTTGTTCTTTGAGGACAGGTGAGTTCAGCAATTGATGTTCCAACAAACACCATCGATGAGGTCGTGACGTGTCGAAACAGCGCTGCTGAAGTGTTTTTTACATGAACAATAAAGGTTTTAATTTTTTTTATTCTTGCTCTATAGCGCTTGTTATTTCTCATCAAAATTTTTGAATCATCGCCTTTTTTTA
Source organism: Leptinotarsa undecemlineata (assembly GCA_015342065.1). Taxonomy (NCBI): domain Eukaryota; kingdom Metazoa; phylum Arthropoda; class Insecta; order Coleoptera; family Chrysomelidae; genus Leptinotarsa; species Leptinotarsa undecemlineata. Next base: position 5,909 of record WOGP01002479.1, on the reverse strand, counting down.
CATTACTTTCAGAATTAACCTTCAGTAAACACCGCATGATTAACAAATTGCTAGTTATACGTTTGGAGTTCCTAATTGCCGACAATTACGAATGTCGAAAAATCCTCGAGGTTTGTCCCTACAAAAATGAATACATACATAAAAAAATTGCATCAAATCCGTGCCATTTTCGACAAATTTGCAATTCTGATTTGGCTTGGTAGACTGACCGCGAAAAATATCCCACAGACCTACAAAAAATAGTGAATTTTAGCTCCAGGCATTCGAAGCGGCGGTCGGACAAACAAAATTACGGTGCTGTTATCTTTTTGGTCTATATAGCTTTGTGAGATTTTTGTTGGGGTATTGGCCTCCAGTCTAGCGAGCTTCTACCTGAGAAATGGGACTGCCAGAAATAAAATGGGAATTAGCGGGCTTTAAGCGGCGCTTTGTTCCTAAATGATTTCAGCTCATTATTGATTATGATATTTAGTTATTATTTTTTACCTTGTGAGACATGGAACTGAATGATCTGAATATGTATTATCTTGTTTGCAAATATTTTATGCTAATTTTTCAGGAAGTTGTTGAGCATTCAGATAATAATAATAGGGGTGATGAAATGAGAAGCTCTCCTCACTCTCGAACCCCAAGATTACTGTACCGATTTGCTGCATATTATCGAAATCTTGGCAGGACAAATACAGAAGGTTGTCATTTTTCAAGGCACACGATTCTCGGACCCAATGATCACTACATAGCTTACGTTGTAGGGAGTGGTTTATGTTATTTACGCCGGTGCACCATCCGTATATTGAAAATTCTAGAAAAGGGCTCGTCGGCAACAAAAAAAAATACCAAAAAAAATTTAGTTTTTGACTTGGTTTGCGACACTGAACGAGGTGACCAGAACCCTGTCACCTAAATGGAAACCATTCAGCAAAAAGCCTACTTGAAAGCCACGGGGGTAATTCCCTCCTGCGGCTTCATGAGGATAAACCGATGTACGAGGTCTACTTCAAGAACACTGAAGACATGGCTCAAAGAGGCCCAGAGATTAATCATGGCTTGCCAGCATGGTTTCTTCAATGTTCAGCCGTACTCAGGGTTTCCATACATTAACTGCAGGGCTCGCCGCGAAGCGTCTGAGATCCTGATGTTTTTGCTGTCGTATACCCATCCACACAAGACGGCATTACCATCTTCATCATTCCTATGATATTGGCGAGACGCCTGGGATATTGAATTCTTCGTCTTCAGGTGGATAGAAGTTAATAAGCCTGGTATAGGCTTATGGCCTCATCTACCATCAGAGTTCGAAAGGAGGAGGACAAGCGAATTAAATATCGGGATAATCACTATTCTAACTCTGCACACTTTTTACGCAGATTCATTGAAATGAATCTTCTAATTATTACAGATGGAATGTTTCCTTCTATACTTTGTATCACAAGATCTTACACAAACAAGATGCCACAAACCCTACAACTATATTTTTGTTAGTGTAGGTCATTAACTTCTCATTTTTCTCAGCGAATGTTTTAATGATTCAACATTATCGCTTCAAAACGACAAATCTCAGCCAACACTCTTGCTTCGCTACGTCTTCTCAGGGTACACGACTCTCGATCCACTGATCAACCTACGGTTATGGGAAATGGTTATTGATTAATGAAGCTGTCTTTCCCTTCGAATAAGTCTGAGCTTCGGGTATAGGGCATGGCCCTCAACCCCTTTCGGACATGTCTGGTGTTGGATAACGAATGCGTGGTCAGACTGTAGTTTTAACTGTTTGATGTTCATTAGTTTTATGCACTACTACTATTTATGATACGGAAATACCGTATACAAATTTTAATGTAAAATTTACAGTATTTGTCTCATCGGTATTTGCTCCAAGAGTTTTTTTCAGTTTTGAGCTGACTCTTCAGATTTTTGTTGAAATGCCCAATCTTGAATCCTTCTTGAAAACAAATAAAATGAAGTCGAAGTATATTTTTTTATGTTTTATAGTAAGAATTCTGTTTTATAAATTATGGTTCAATCCAATTGATGAATTTGTTTAGGCCTTTCAAATGTTCACATATTTGAATGAAGGCATACATTTCTGCAGAACTTTGTGAACTGTTCTGGATTATGAAGTGAACTTTGAATTGCATTTTTTCGGAAAATATAAGCGTCTAAGCTTCCCGTCTGAATATAGATTCCTGTGAAGCACACGCATTCAGAGTATTGTCTTGATCAATAGTTCCTATCAGTATTGTGAGTTGTATCAGGAAACCAATCAGAAAAAAGTCTCCATTATATAATTTTTGACGTGACCAGTTCAATGTACCGATCATTTCCTTGTGACTGTTCTATCAGCAAAATTCCCATTCAATTTTTTGTATGAATACCATCGCACCCAAATTCTCGTCTATAATGTTTTAGAGGCTGTCGAAATTTCAATATAACACCGTGATTTGTATATCCATCCCGATCTGACCTTTACGGCTATGAAGCAATTAAAAAACGCCAAGGCCAGCGTAATTCATCCAAGTTCAATAATCTCGAATAATTGCCAGTAATCAATCTATTAGTTTGCCGGGAGCTATACCATTCAATGTCAATATTCTGAAACAATACTCAAGTGCGATTTATTTATAGCATAGAGGCAACTACAGGTATCTTTGACATTACACATCTACGAGGGTATTGCTGAAATAAAACTCTACAGGGTGCCAATTTTAACAAATTGGTAAAGAAACACAACAGTTGGTATGAATGCTCTCATTATACTTTACACGAACAAAAAACTTTTTCTGTGGCGTTAAAAAAGTTTTCATTTTCATTGAATATTCCTGGAGTTTTATTCCAACACGAAACCGTCAATTCAACACCTCGACACGTGTTTCGATCACCAAGTGATCATCTTCAAGAGGAAGATTAAACTCCTTTTCATTTAGGACAACAATCAGTTTTATTAAGTGATTACCCTCAAATACTTACAACTTACTTTGAAAACTATTTTTTTCTTTTGAAGCAAGCTAGTTGATTTGGAAAAACCTGATAAATCACACATTTCAATATTTATGAAATGGTATATCCAATGATTTGACAAGACTACTCTGTATGACAATAAATTGCTGCTCGACTTTTTTTAAATAACTGGAGTCAGTTTGCTTAACAAGTGGATTGATCAAGTGTACTTTGAGTGTCTAAAAGATAACATTTAGATTTATCGGATATCATCAAACTGATATCAGACTATGCTCTTTTATAGCTCTATCTGATCGGTGAACAGACAAGTTCGTTTGCCGAACAGACGGAGTGATTACGTGTAGTTTGCGAGCTTATGATGCAACGAAATTTCTAAATAAATAAAAAAAAGTTAATTTCCAGATTTGAGTGATCGAAGATTGAAAAATCCATCGGCTTATATTACTGGTTCTGTGAAAAATCATGTACAATTCATATTGTTTTACAACTCTTATCTTCAATTTGTTCATTAAATGGTACAAGTAGGCAACTGATGACTTTTCGATGATTATCTCCTTGGTGGAGGAGTTTTTTCACCAATAACTATCATATATCAATATTAACATTAAAATTCCACACACCTATGTATAGATCAGATCAGGAGTATATCACTTGACTTGTGGCTGTTGTGACATTTTTTATATTGGAGACAGTGTACGAACATTTCTCAGCAGAATTAAAGATCATAGTAGTTTTCTCATGAGATCAGACGATTGCAAACTATCTTGTAAGAGGGGTTGTCTTCAATAACGAGTATAAAATATTTTTTAAGTGCTGGAGGAATACTATTTCCAGCACAGTGAAGCGAATTAACTAGGTTTCATTTATTTCTCCCCTATGCCGAACCTGACTTCTGGAAAACTTCATTACTCACGTCCCAACCCAATTACAACCCTACAAAATCATCCCCGTCAACCAAATTTCCGGTGACCCACCGCTGATCCGACGCAATTCTATTTTTAAAAGTCCATTCATCTTTTTTTCCGCACGCAATAACTCATCGGGAACCGTTCGACGAAGCTTAGCGTAATTTCACTATTCTTCATAAACAAATGAAAATCGTGTGGGTGCATCATAGTAGTCATTGAACAGTGGCCTAGGTCACGGCTGGACCCGGCAGTAATCACGGACGTACGTATCCGACTTTTTGAAGCACCCGGTAAGCGTTAGAACGACGAGTGCATGTCGCGATTTACACTTGTTCTCCCATTGGGTCAACGAGTGCACAATCTGGATTGTAGAAGAGGAAGATGGAGCTAGTTGAAGGTGAAAGAAGGAGGAATGAGATGATGAGGTGTGCGGATGCTGTGTTGCCAGATGCTTGAAAAAATATGGGCTCCGAAGGATGGAAAAATCGGGATCCTGCGCTTTGTGGAAAACGATGACAGAAACCAGGCATAGTTGGAATCCTACTGGTTATTGGCAACCATTGACTATTTTAGTAATCCAGGGCCGTAGCTAAGTAGTGTCCCAACCAAGAGTCCAGGTACAAAAAGGACGCAAAATCATCCATGAAAAATCCCCATTTTTAGATTGGTACAATTTATCAAATCTATCAAATTTAGTAAACATTGCTGCACTTGCAACAATGGCATGTTGTAACTAGATACAAGTCCTGGAAAACATAGCATCTGGGGTAACACCGTTCAGTTTGTAGACTGTGGTGCTTTGGTTTTTGTTTGGCGAAAATAAGATTCTCAACTGAATTTGGTAATATAAGCCACTGAAGTATTGCGTCCTTGAAAAAAATGTCTTTCAAAGAATATTTACAAAAACAATCATGTACTATTACATCTCTACTAGTTTTAACTACATTATTTTCTTTTTTTTTCCATATGCGATACTAGTGAGAGATAAACATGAAACATGAACATTCTGATGTGTAAGAACTCTATTTCTGCGAAAAATGTTGATTTGTAGATTAGGCAACATCGTTCGGAATGCACTCAACCTGCACATTGGGTTATGTCTCAAGATCCAATGCCAGCTTGATTGCCTCCGGACGGCGTTACCATATTAAGAAGTCATTTTACTCGCCCATTTATGACTACTAGAATTTTCATAATTTTTTTGCGGGAAATGACTCGTTTAATGGGGAATCAATCGAAATTGTTTGATTTGTAGGATCCTACCTTCACAGTGTCGATGAAGTACATTTCCGGTAAGGTTCCAGATTGACTATTTTTGACAAACCTAGACCAATATCCTAATTACATCCTGTTGTGAACGAAGTTTTTTAGAATCTTCGACATTACAAATTCAATCCTATGAGTATACAGTTTTCTTTTATCCCAACACATTTGCTTTCTGATATATAGTATTACTCAAATTTCCCTATCAGTAAATATCCAGCTGAAATTATTTAATAACAATTTTGCATAAGATTTTCATTGAACCAATTTTCAGCAAATTTGCTGATTTGCCTGCTTAGATAAAATCTTCTAGTTCTCTTTAGTCAGTGACTAAATAATCAAACGTTACAAAGAAACTCCTGTTTATTATAAAAAAATGTCAACAATCTACCAACAATGGTTTTTTCATGAGTCGGGTTTGTATAATATATTAAAGTCATGGAGAAAGTGCCGTGTATTTCGATTCCTCCAAGGCATTTATGATAAAACTTGGCTATCTGTTGGATCTGAAGATATATTTTATTTTATATCTGTCATATACCATAACTCATCAAACAACAATGTTAAATAAAACGAAACTTGAAATACCTTTGGCGTCCCACAGGATTCTTACTTACGGCAGTCCTGTTCAGTATATTTATTATTGATCTGTTTAAAAATCTGTTTTTCCGTTAATCAGCTGCCGCCCCCATACGAACGAAAACTCTCAGAAGTTGAGAAACTTGTGCGAGCTAAGGACTAACGAGGTCTTACCTTTTAACGTGTGATTCCTAACACGGT
>WOGP01002478.1:0-16675 GCA_015342065.1 Leptinotarsa undecemlineata | reverse complement strand
GTGTTCTCCTATGATACATATTTTTGTTTTAATTTTTGTTCTGCAGGTAACTGAGATATCTGCTGGCCTAAAAGCTCTGGGACACCCGGTATAGACACTATTTGATTACCTAATTCCAAGGCATGTAATAAATGGTGTTCATGTGTTATAAGATCGACCTGAACATATTGTAGCCTCGAAATTTTTCTTCATCACTATACTGCCCAGAACTCTTGCTAAACAACTACCATCTTTTCAAGCACCTCGATGATTTCTCACCGGTGGAACCTTCGCCAATCATGACCAGGCAAAAACGGCCTTCGTCGACTTCATCGAGTCCCGAGCACATAATTTTTATGCTGACGGAGTTATTTGACTTGAAACAACCTAATACTTCAAAATAACTGTAGCTTATATAAACTAAATCTGTTCAAGAATATTTATATTCTTCTATATATTAATATTTATATTTCAACGCCCTGTATCTCAGAAACAATGCAACTCTCCGGGCATATGTTAATGGCATTTTGTTTCTAGAAAATACCTAAGGAAAGGAATCACTTTTCAAGTTGTTTGCTGTCTAGAAAATGTTTTTATCGATCCCAAAAAAAAACCTTTGATTTCAATATTTTTTTAATAAACAAATAAAATTGTTCAATTTATATAACCAGCATATTTGGTGATTGGATATTTACAAACCATTAAATACAGAAAATATAATTAAACTCATAAAAAATTACTACTAAAAACAGTAGAAACTTTATGAAGATATTAATATATTAAAAAACTTAGAACTTCTTTAAGTTCTTATATATAGTTCATTCTATCATATGTTACTTCATTCAAGTGATACATATTATCATAATTTTAAAATGAAAAATATTAATATTTTGTGTATAAATAAAAAACCTTCTATAATGCAGCAATTGAATCTATCGAAGCACATCTGCACGTACATCCACTCACTGGACATTCTTGGTGTTCACTGAAATTAAAGTATTATACATGAAGGCCTCAAAATATACGAGGTCTGTTAAAAAAATAAGGTTAATTTTCATTTTTCTCAAAAAATCCCATTCAAAGTAATCCCCCTTGTGCCAGCGGTTTTTCCAATCCATGAAGCACCTTTTGGTACATCTTTGAGCTATCTCGGCAAGTCGGTTTTCATCTTCTCAATCTAAACGCCGCGCCATCCTTTCATAGGTCACTTCAATTTTGGGAACAGAAAAGTCGCAGTGGGCCAAATCTGGTGAATACGGTGGCCAAGGCAAGATTGGTGTTGTTTTTGGACAAAAAATCACGAACAAGCCATGAATTGTTTTTCCACCATACCGGACGTTTTCTTCGTATTATTTCTCGCAAAGGTCACATAACTTCTATATAATACTCCTTATTGGCCATACGACCATGTGGGAAGAACTCCTGATGTACACCGCCAAGGTAATTGAAAAAAAAAACAGTAAGCAAAACCTCGACATTTGATCGAACTTGTCGTGCTTTTTTTGTATTGGCTGTCCTGGGCTCTTCCATTGGGACGATTGGACTTTGGTTTCGATGTCATTACCATATACCCATGATTCGTCGCCAGTTTCAAAAAATTTTGGAACGAACTTCTCTGCCACACATTTCATGCCCAAACTTTGCGAAAAAATTGCATGGTATGAGCCAAGCGATATGCAGACATTCTCAATAACTTCTCTAATAGTGATTCGATGATTCTCCATAACAATTTCATTCACTTTCTCAACATTTTCATCGGTTGTTGATGTGATAGGGTGAAGAACCTTAAAAATTCGTTTTTCTCCAAATTTTCAATTTTTACATGTGAATTTATCACTTATGTCAACATGGACTAAGTCATTGACATAAATGAGAAACAACATTGGTCCCAAAACACAACCTTGTGGGACCCCACTTACAATGAAACGTTCCTCTGATGAAATTCCAACAGAACATTCTGCCGCCGATGAGAAAGGTACGTAATGGTAATGCAGATCCTCTAAATCCGTAAACTTCTAGCTTGCAAAGAAGTAGCATGTGTGCCTTTCATTAAGATTGGTGTACAGGTTTTCCAGGAGTGAAAATATGACCTCTTGTGTACCTTTTGAAGACTGAAAGCCAAAGTGGAATAAATTTATTATATTGTTTTTCTCGAGGAAGGATATTACTCGTTTTTTTACCATTTTTTCTATAACTTTAGACAAGACGGGTAGCAAAGCCATTGACCTAAAATTAAGTCAATTGCCTTTATGTAGATCGATGGGAGCATTCCTTTGGAGAATGAAAAATTTATTGCCAACACCCTCAAAGCCCTGTCACGAAGAATTATCAGAATTTTTAAGGACGACTTTTTATTTTTGATTTCACCAAACATATCTTTTATTTCATAAATATCCGTAGGTATGGAGAAGAAAGTAGTGTCAATTCTGTTGAAGTAATACATAATAAAATGTAATCTCTAATCGAATGTATGTAGCCCGCGAAATTTGAAAATTAACCTTACTTTTGAACAAACAGACCGTGTATGTCTAGTATTACAAAGGATCAGTTTTAAATTGATTTTTGAAAATTAAAGTAAATAAATATTGAAAATGAATTATGTTCCATAAGAAAATCAATTTATATGACTATTTCCTGTGATGCCTCAGACATTACTGTAATTTGTGTTAATGACAGCAGCAGTCTGTATGGGGTGAAAATACTTACTCGAACCAATCACATATATGTCCAGCATGTCCACCGTGCCTACAAGTTTGGCACCAAGTGAACCACTCTTCAAAAGGTTTCGACTTACTACTAGATTCTCCTGTAGTTGTACCCATATACTGAAGACAAATCGCACATCTTGGTAACGGTTTTCGACAATTTGGGCATGATGACAACTGGAAAGAAACGAATCGTACCATTTTCTTATCAATCATATTATTAACATATCAATATCATTATCAAGCATGTTACAGATTTATATCTGCCTATATATATATATATGTTTTAAACTTATAAAGAAACTAAAATATTGTATAATAAATATAATAATAGAATATTGTATAATAAAAAGAGAAATGAAAATTTCTATGTTTTTTACCACTTTTAATTGTAAGACATTTTTTTATGACCAAGTTAGGTCTAGAATTAGTGAATTCATATACCGGAAGTACCAAACTCAACTCAAGAAACTAACACAGAAACAAGGTTATCTTATTTCCTTTTCAATACCCAAAAGAAGGTCGACAAGTTGAAAAAATCTGGAGTTTATAAGCTTAAGTGTCCGGTGTGTATTATTGTTTATGTGCGACAATGCGGACGAAATTTCCAAAAATGGTAGGCTGACCATGAAAGGTCCTTCAGACTGGGAAAAAAAAGAAAAAATGATTCAACGATTTCAAACCATTCCTTGGCATTCAATTACAAGTTTCCGAATCTAAATGATACAGAAATTCTGCACTATGCAAGGTAGGGTTGCAAACTCAATTATTCAGAATCCTTGGAAATTTACAAGCATAAACATTGCGGGTGCAACCTATTAAATGATCAAATCGATTTAATTTACTCTCCGGTTTTTAAATTGGCACATCCGCATTGTGAACTGTAAATTCAGGTACTCAATCAAGTACCTGAATGGTATATATTGGCGAATGTAATAAATCATTGTTAGTTTATTGTTTAAGTAAGTTTGAAAATGTCCATATAGGACGAAACTGCAGTAACGTTAGTTACAATTGAAAGTGGTATAAAACATAGAAAAATTTAATTCTCTTTTCATTATGATCTCCTACCACGTAGTAACGACTACATCTATCAATTTACAATACGAAATATTCATTAGGAATCGGTTAATTGAGAATGACCAAATTTATATTCGCCTGAATATCCTTTTTTGATATCTAAACATTTGACATAGTTGATAAGAAGAATTTGGAATCTCTGAGGCGAAATGAATCTTTTGGAAACAATTCTCCATCATCAGAATAGAAATTGGATTGGAAAATTTTCATATCTATTTTCACCAAATGACCGGCATACAGTAAATTAATCAAAATGTCAGGAACGGAAAAACATTATTGATCTGAATGATTTCTGCTGAACAAGTCAAGTTTATTGATCAATTGTCTCCATTGCACTTCTATAGTTATTTCTTTATACCAATCCATTCTATGTGGTTCTCCATTAGAAAATACTGTACAGAAACCTGATTGCGCCTTGGATAACATTTGATTGTCCACTTTCAATGAGTTTGTACTGTTAGGTATTTTCTAGTACCTCATGACCCTATTATATCCTTTGTATCCGAAAACATCTCTGGCCTTTTGTATGGGACCTTTTCTCTTTTTTCTTTTGATAAAACAATGCTGAATCAGCATTTTACCGTTTCACATTTTGAAGTTGTCTATCGAATCCTCTGCGATCTTTCACTTCACATGATTGTGGGTTTATATTCTTCAGACAATCCATCTAATAAAACAATTTCAGTCCACTCATCACTGAGCGATAATTAATTACACTGAATTTCACTGAATTACTGTTTTCACGTTGTATCTTTCGGTAAGAAGACCAACTCTCTTGGTTGAACTTAACCTAACTTATTCCATATCTATTCAGCTCTCTTAGAACTTTGGGTATGCATGAAATTGAGAATCGATGAGTAAATGAGTAACAATAGTGGTGCTAGGCTGAACTAGCCAACTGTTCTTAAGAGGACAAGCCTGAAAGTGAAGGTGACCACATCTCCAAGAGACCTTCTATAACTCAATCTTCGAGAATGGATTCTTCTTTCTAGAATAATACCAAGATATTTTACTTGTTACAGATGAAATAATCCCACCATTGAAATAAATGGAGTTGGATCATCCAGATTATTCCTGGTAAAGCATAATATCACAGTTTTGCTGGAGTTTGCAGATATTTGCATCCTCTAGCAGTAACTATAAATATCGTCCATCATTCTGAGAAGGATATTACTGGCACTAACATCATGATAACGTTCTGTATAAAGTAGTAGGTGTGATACACAATGATGATTTTCGAACACTGACTTAGTTCCGATAAATTCATTTTTCCTGGTGTTGTTCGACACATTTATATAAATTATTAACCGTTTATTGGACCATATAATGAAAGAGTTTTTTCTAATATCTTTCAATTGATGAACATCCAAATACAGAGTTGGAAATGAAATTTTCTCGTAGGTAAATGCTGGAAGTTATTCACTCCCTTCTAGGCTAGTACTTATAGCTAACTAATAAGGTTTAAAAAACTAATTAATACAGTTTATTGTATGATTTTCATAGTGAAAATCATACAATACACTGTATTGATTAGTTTTTTAAAATGGATTTTCATCAAGTATTGGCCAGTTCTATTCAATTAAGAAGGTTTAATTCGAAGCTGATAATAAGTGCTGAAGTATAAACTCAATATATATTCATACTGCCCATCATTTCAACAGCACAAAAAATCCAGTATTTTTCTCATCTTTTCATAAATACAATCGCTTTTTCTCGAACTAGCAACATTCATCTGAACAGACACCGACTTCTAACGGAAGAAACAACTTTGGTAACTGAGCATCATGTTTTATTCAGAATTTCGCATTCGGGCGTTAATGATGTAATTTTTCATCGAGGTCCTTGCCGGGTAAATTCGCCCCTCAATATTTATTGTGCTCAACAGTTTCTGCTCTGGCGCCGTGTTACCTAATTTTATCATCCTTATTTAGAAAGGAGTGTTTAGAGCTTCCTTTTATGGCACACTAACAGTAAAAATTAACATAATGCAATGTTACATGCAATTGCTGTTCTAATATTCTTACCGTGTTCCTTAAATTATTACTTACGTTTATGAGGTTTGCATTGTTCATGGATCTGTCGGAACAGGAAGAGATTCTTGAAATGTTTGATTATATTTCTTGAATATTATACGAGGCGTGGCAGAAAGATAGATTCATTTTTTTTTAATTCAGTTGTTAGAATTTGTGTGGCCTGTTACAAAGGAACTGTCAAATTTGTATTACATTAGTTCGGACTTCCATTTTCTAATATAATATAAATTGATTTGAAATCCCTGAAAAAAATTAAAAGATTAAACGAAAATAACAATTTTACTAAACACTGATATTACAAGGAATTAACATACAAGCTACAAACAAAAAAATAAAAAATTCAAACATTAATGAAAGCTGGAAAATAAAAATATTATTAACAGAAATGAAAAATACAAATAATAAAGATTAAAAGATTCCAAAACAAGTTACGTCACGACGTTTCGATTGTTAGTATCCACAATCATCTTCGGGTGATAACTGGACTTATTCCTCCGAGATCTGACTATTTATAGGTCATTTGGGTGCTTTCACCTTTCACCTATCTCCTCTTTCCTCTTTCCGCTTCATTGGTTTTGGTGGGAGATTACCGTTTGGCGGGAGTTGGCCGTTTCCCGCTTTTTTTCAGGGATTTCAAATCAATTTATATTATATTAGACATTGGAAGTCCGAACTGATGTAATACACCACGAAACATTGTCAACCACCTTCAAACTGTCAAATTTATTTATTCGTTACCTGAGCTCACAGTTTTATTTGAATTATCCATCACCTTTCTCCTTGCGAATGCATTATTTTCGGTTCTTTTTTCCATTTACATGGTTGACGGGTACTCAGTATTAATATAACGATACATTTTTGACAGGGATCCTTTACAGCAGGATCACTGCAGGGATTTCAAAAACAGTACGTGACACAACAACAAACAAATGGAGAAACATACCTGAAAATATTCGACAAAAATTTAAAATAAAAGGCACTTTTTCGGTAGGTATCCAATTTTGCCGGTTCTTTTGTGAAATTCTACCAATAATTTCTTTATCCTGAATAAGGTAATAATACATTTTATAAGAGCCGAAAGAAATATGTTGGTAAACGAAAGAAGTCTACACTAAATTTTTTGAAAAATATAATATAAGTTTACTACTTATTTCATAGTAGCGACTCGAACTGGCTTGACACGAGTAGCAGAGAATATATATACACATTTTTTTCTGTCATAGTGTATCTCGCATCAAACTGTAATTAATAATGATGACGTGCTGTGATAAGACTCAATCAAACAAATGTATGTTCACAACTATCAATTTCAATTTCGAAATAGGTAAGTAACTGTCTACCTAAAACACAATGATTAACTACAAAACCAATGGAATTTGTAGCCTTTCTTCATTCCCTGGTTCACTGGTTTATGAGACCGCTTGAATTTATTTTATCCCGCGATAGTTTCTATTTTGCGATGAATCCTGAGATATTAATTGAAATGACATGGTTCGAAGAGAAATTATAATGTTAATGAAATATTTGAGGTAACCAACGTATTCATTCAGTAAGAATTAATAATGTAGCGGTATGAATGGCTGTCCAAGTATAGAAAGCCACAATCAAAAGATATACTTTTTTGTTCACCTATAGAAGAAAAACAATATATAGTGAATAGTTAGTTCTTATTTGTTGCATTTCAAAGGAATTAGGTAGGGTTTTCAGTCATATTTTAACCAATTTTCAAAAAATGTTATTGAATTATAGACTTGAACCTTCTTCTTGAATCACTCCGTCCGTTGGTGGAAACCATATAGAAATCCGATCGGTAGTTTTTGAGTTTATCGCGTTTAGATTCCGTTTAGAGGCCGTTGGGAGATAGATGCTGCTTTTGAACTTTGTTTCATATTATCTATATAATGGCTCAGTATTTTCCTTGAGGAGGAGATATGAAATATAATGTTCAGTTTAGCAAAATGAATAATACTTATTTTTATCGTTTTTGAGAGTAAAATACATACATAACTTGAACAAAAATGTTATTTATTTCTCAATTTTACTGTTCTCTTTTCGAAATCTCTGACTTGATGTATTTTCTTGAATATATTTGTATAAAAAATTTTGGGAACTATATGAGTGAAGTGCTATATAGCTGAAGAAACAATATATACATACTATTTGTTAATCTTATCGTTTTTCTATTTTAATATTATAAATTATAAAGCAAAATATCTTCTGTTTCTTGTGGTTGATGTTTGTTCCAGGAAATATTATTTCAAGCATTTTTTTGTACATTCATGCAAAGAACATTTCGGAAAATAACACTGTTTTCAAATGTTCTCAGTTTTCTAGAAAAATGGGGATGATGACTTGGTAGTTTATTGCGAAATTGAGTAAAGAAACTCTTTATTTATTTTTCTGAAACTATATATCCATTTATTCGTCATTATTTCTGTATATCATCTCTTTCTTTGAATGTGTTACCAATATGTTACCGTGTGTTATCGTGGTAGGAATCACACGTTAAAAGGTAAGACCTTATTAGTCCTTAGTTCGCACAAATTTCTCAACTTCTGAGAGTTGTCATTTGTATGGGGACGACAGCTGATTAACGGAAAAGCAGATTTTTCTTTAACGGATTTTGTTCTGAAATGTCTTTCATTCTTATTGACAAACATTTTCAGTTTAGTATTTGGAGCCGTTTACAACAATAAAGTAGTAACAGCCTCATTTCTTGAACCATGAACTCAACCAGGAAAGAAAGCCATTCATCAAAACCCTAACAGAAATCAAAATTGACTTATGGATGTTCGGAAGAGAGCACTCCAAAACCGGGTTGAATGTGATCACTCGATAATTCAATATCCGTCATGCTACTTGCGAGGGAAGGAACTTTCGTTTGAAATATTCATTTTCTTGACAGTTCATTTCAAAAAGATAATCAAAGAAGGTCTTGAAAAGCAAGAACATCCCACAAATCAAATTAAATTCTCTGAAAGTCATGCAGAAACGAAGTAATTCTGCTCGTACTTCGATACATCCTCTGTCATCTCCTGAAGTAATTCTTGAAATTTCTTAAGAGCTATAACAAAACTGAAATCAACAATGTCGCCTTAAGTTTGTTCCCCAATTCAATTCTAATTAGGTAGAATCAGTCTTTTCGGGATATTAGGTTCTCACAGTGGACCAATACGAAATGAGGATTCTGAGAGTCTTGTGTTTTAATTAAGGATTTTGGTGTAAGGAATGCTATTACATCTTTTTGAAATGCCGTAATTTTAGGATAATCACCCTTTCGAATCCATTATAGCAGAGTATTTTAGAGTGATAACATTCCTTTAATTTCATTCGGTGTCTTTTGAAGAATTTTCTCACAGGAATGCAATCAATTACGTGATTTTGAAAATATTATTTTATTATTATTCAATCTCTATAGTTTTTACTAACAAAAATAACATATTTTTTGACTTTTCGACATTTAAAATAGCTTCCGAAAATATAATCTTCCGTTGAAAAATATGTGATCTTCTTGACGTCTATACAAGTTTCAACAATTGAAATTAAATTTCTCTCTCGCCAACCTAACGATATTTTTCCAATTTTTAAAATTTTTTTTTCTACAATTCCTAACCTAACACTGAACAATCCATGCGGTGACTAGAAAAAAATCTCTCAGGCTCACAATTCATCATCTGTTTGAAGTCGTAAAACACTAATTTCTAACAGTGCATCAAGTCATCATGAGTAATAAACTCCTTGCCTACAAAGACTACGTCAACCTATATTAACTTGAACCTACAAGAAACAAAAAAAGCGGAATATCAATTTTGTTTGCTTTCTCATCGCTATATATTTTAAAATATGCTCTGAAGTTGTGATTATCACGTCGCGGTAAATAAACTGTTTGTTATTCCATGCAATGTGCATGTAGGTAAATACGATAGTATACAAGTTAAATAACTGGTTTGAAATTTTATCACATGAAGTAAATATCCATAAATTAGTCACAGGCGTCTGTTTATTTATGTTGTTATGTAATAAATTAACAATATGAGTCTGCAGAGGTTCGTTTCAGTAACGATACCGAGATCAACGTTATGAGTTTCATTCAAAACAAAAAAATGATCCAGTTCAGTAAAGTGTAACCGAGGTCAGTGCGTATAAATAATTCCTTGAGTGAAAGCTGAAATAAAATAGGTTATATTCGAAAAATATTTTAATTTTGATTTTATATGAAAAGTGTTAATGCAAACAATAATTCAATAACATAATGACATACTACAACCAAGCTGATCAAGTTGAAAAGTTTGTGTATCGACTTAGTTGCGAAATTTCGAAAAAAACACTAATACTTTTTACTTTTTAAAAACAGTATCGAAAATATCGAGTTTGTGAGGAGGAAAACAATCATCTCTTTTATAATTTCACTCGTTCCCGAGATATATGAAAAAATGATGATAAGACAGTTGAGAGCAGTGCATTCGTGATTCAGGTTAAGTATAGCACCGCTGAAGAGACCTAGGGGGATATAAACAACGCTGTATGGTAATCTTTTTTTGGATTCGTAAAATTCCTAACTTCTTTTAATGTTAATATGTTGAGAGAACGAAATTTGTCAAATAAAAATGCCTGTATCTTGCGCGGTTTTCTGGTTTGGAGAGCGATTATGACCGGGATTTAATTATTTGTCAATCCTTATTGAAACTCGTTAATACGGTTTATTGTAAGATTCTCATAAAAGACTCACAAAACCGCCACACTTGCTTCATTTTACCAGAGCTTTCTCAACCAGAAATTATAACACGTGTCGCGGTTTTGTAAATCTTTCAAAATGCAAATTCAAACTGTATTAGTAAACCTTTTATGATACAAATTGAAACTGTGTTTGTAAGTTTTCACTTTGATTTCGTCAATGCTATGCTTACTGAGGTTCTAGATTGTTTCTTAAATTTCTCGGATCAGTAAAAATTTCTATAAACTTCTAGGCCGTTTCATATCAATATTTCCGTGGACAATCGAGGTTTATCTAATTTTCTGATAATCCAAAAATATTTCAGTTGAAATTACTCTGTTCACTCAAAGTTCTATGCCATTGACTTTTTTGGGGCATGCCACATGGACCATTTTTTTATTTTTCCCAAAAACAATAGTTATCTAACGTATTCAAAAAACCGTTCATTGTGAGATTTTCCCTAAACAATTTTACAAAAACGTAACACGTGTTTCGCCATACAATGGCTTCTTCGGGCGTTGCGTTTTTGTGAAACTCTCCAATGAAAATCTCAGGATAAAGTGTTTTTTGAATACGTTAGTTATGGATTTTCATCAAGTATCTGCCATATATCAATAGTTATCTCTCTACTATGATATTCATAACTGCCGAAAATTAAAAGTCAATATTTCCTTTAGATCGACAGATTGTGGAAAAACCATTCGTACACACTACAGACACAGAGGCTTCATTAAATAAAAAGTTTCGATGGAAGTTTCGCGGCTATGATCTACTATATTCGTATTTTTTTGGAGGTTTGAAGACCATCGTACTGTGTAATTTCTTCCCGACGTCTCGGTAGAACGCGTGACTAGCTTGCTCAGAAAACAATGTAAGCACATCTGAAGAAGGTAACCATGCGTGCCAGCGAAACGTCAATAATAAATTCCACTGTGCAATGGCCCACAAACCCGACAAAAAATAGTATGAAGTAAACGTTTTGTTTGATATTATTTAGTCCAAAACCACCGTTAAACTGGTTGAATAAAAAATTTGGGTCTGCTCTGTAATTTACTGTTTATTATTCCTTAAATTTCGGAGTATTGAAGTTTTTGAAAAAATAAAAATTTTCAAAAAAGTTAATGACAGGCGGATGGTTCTTTTCTAGAGGGAATCCAGCAACTTCAGGGTATGTTTGAGGGCAGAGCTCCATACATAAGAATAATACACCAAGGAAGGTCTGATTTGAGCTTTATAAAGCATCAAAAGTTGCTGAAGTGTGTACAGTTTACACTCAACAAACTTATCGAAACAGAGAGTGTAATTTTCCGACCTGACATTATTATATCCGGTTCGGAGGCAGTTATCTTCTTGGAGAAAATCAATGCCTGGGTTTGTGTGGCATTGAATTGAACCTGGTTACTTTCACCCCAATTTGAAATTGCTTCTAGATCCTCATTATTATATGCAACCTCCTGCTGCCGGTGAAGATGTGCCTTCGTAGCCGATGTCCTGGAATCCAATTTGAATGACGAGACAAGTGTGCTGTCGTCAGCAAAGCAATATATTTTTGTTTTTTCCAATAAGTCCTTGATATACAATAAAAAGAGGATTGTAGACAATATAGATCCCTGGGGAACATCAGCGTTGATGGTGAAAGAATTCGGATAATGAGAGCAACATCAAAAAACAAACGTTAGAATGGCGATTTATTGGAAAATTACGGTTCGACATCGAAGACCAATTAATTAATTGTTTCTGGTCTCTTCTCGGCTTTCACTGTAAAAATATACAAGTAAAAATCCTGTTCTTTTATAGTTTGTGATCATTGGAAAGAAAATGGCACAACAATCTTGTAATATCGACGGTGTATTCAATCCTATTATAAAGTTATTTTTGCTATTTGCAATTTTATTAACTCATTTTGTGTCGCTTCTAGGCAGCATATCTATATATCATTTTATCCTGACGGGGGTAACACAAACTAATGAAGTATCTGTAAACTTTCCACAATTTATCAAAACTATGAAGGTTAGTATGATGCAACTAAATACCGATTATTCAACAAATCATAGGGGTAATTTAAAGTTTTGAGCCTTGTTAATTCACTTATCAATTATTTTCTGTCATTTTACCATGTACTGGTAGACTGTAATAGCTACTCATTAAAATAAAAATAATATAATAGTGAAACTTTCACTTTCTGTCTAACTTTTCCTTCATATGTGGATGATTTAAGTGGTATATTGGAACCCACGGTTTGAAAGGTTTTCATTCAAAATTACTCGAATAGAAATCATTATGGATAAAAACCACATCCCTCGATTTTCTGACTATTGTCTCAGCGTCCTGTCATCTTTATAGTTTTATTCAGTGGAAAAAGATTCGGAGTGAAACTGTTTTACAGTTTATTAGAAAATTTTTATCAATGACCGCATCTTGTCTTCACAATGCAGTGCATTTTTTGTATACATTACTATTCTGAAGTGAATTTATCATTTTTATATTATATTTGTGAAAGTTAACAAATAATCATTAACGACAACTCAAAAGGTCCATTGTATAACCTCGGTCATAGACGATAATCAGTTTCAATGAATTATTTAGGTAACTATTCACATGAATGTTATTTATTTGTATGTATACATTTCATTTGAATTTTTCATCACAGTCGTGGAAGCTCACTGAACAGCCCTGTTTGTTTTCATTCTCGATCAAATTTAACGTGTTCTATGTGTGTATGTATATGTTGTATGTATGAACCAAAGTCGAATTGAATGTGATTACACTAATAATTTCTTCTCTTTATAGTTGGAAATGTTCAATAACAAAAGCTTTCTTCATCTGTTGGATAACTGATTCATTTTAAATTGTTTAATTTTTTAAATCTGCAATCAAATCCATAGTTTCTTTCCCATTTTGTTTTCTTATAGATTTCTGTCTTCCTAGATCAATAATTCCGAAAGGAATGAAATAATTTTCGAATGACCATATCCAGATTTCAATTTTTGTTTGCTATAGGTACTTAGAAATTATGTTTATATGATAGAGACCTCTATACTGGAGTTGTTGTTTGAATGATTTCTTTCATCCAGAAGAAATATGTCTTCATCCAGTTAGGGTCAAAAACTCAATAAAATCTCTAATTGTCACTATTCAAAGATAAAATGTGACAATTATTTGAGGCCAAACAAACATATTTGAATTTTGAAGATTAAAATTGCTTAATATATTTGAGATGTGACCCATTGTGCATCCTCCCGAGGAGTTGTCCTCCTAGGTCATCGTGTATCCTGTCCTTTCCAGGAAGGTGGAGACATCTGGAAGACATCTCCTTTATATCGGCAGGTGTAGGCCAATACTCGCCGAACACAAACTCTTTTATTGACGATTACTCAGAACACTCGAATAGGGCATACCTGATAGTCTCATCTACCCGTTTACACATCCTGCATAGAGGTGTGTCCACTTGTCCCATATTATGGAGGTGTTTCCTTAGTTGACAGTGGACAATTAGAAATCATACTGTTGAGCGTAGATTTTTCCTGGTCATCGCCAAATATTTCTTCGGCGGCCAGCTTTCCAGGGTCGCCCAGGGTGATCGGAGTCATCGGGCCGTAGGTGACACTGGGTCCTAAAATTCTTAGTCCAGGCTCTTCCTTGGCTAAAGGGTCAGCAATGCGATTACCTTAACTCCTGTCATACCCCTCAACCCACCTCAGGATAATGTTATTATCTACCGAGGCTTTGGCTAAACCTTGGTGGCACTCTAGTACTAGCCCTGAGATAACACGTTGTCTGTTCAAGGGTAATAGGACTTGTCTGATATCAGTGCAGATTGTTATGTTTTTTGCCAGAAATTCCTTTCCTGGTTATTTCTTTTGTGGCGATTGAGATACCAGCCGTTCAATGTTCATATAAAAGAAGTTGTATCGAAGGTATTTTTTCTTGCCATTTCTTTCCCAAAGATTAATCTTTTCTGAAAATACACCTCATTCATTTCAAAGAAGTGATAGTATTTCAAAATGTGTAAAATCATACTTCAAAATGGATTAACTTAATTGAATTTAATGACGTCATACACTAATTTCTTCACTCTAGTTGCCATTCGGTAATTTGAGAAACAATACTGATAAATATTGAAAAAGTCGCTTCCTTCATCAAAACACATTTATATGGTTTCATATATGAATGCTGTATATATTCTCAAACATATGCGTGAACGAGCCATATATGAACCTTATTTGAATGTTATTCAAAAGTCCTACGAGCAGCAGTTGCATAAAAAATGTTTTGTATTTCCTCGCACCAGATTTCTACGTGTATTAAAATAACAATCGAGTTGCAGGGCAAGTCTATAAGATAAAAGTGAACATCTGCCGCTGTTCCACTACTTGCATTGTCAAGTGCACCCCTTGAAAACGATCCACAACACTGGTTTTAACAACTGTTAATTTTCAAACTACAAAACAGACTAATGCTCCCTTAAATGTTATTCAATTGAAAGATGAATTCCAGCCATCGAATTCAATTGAGTTGCTCACAACATTGATGGATTTGAATTAGGGCTATTTCCAGATGATCAAGTTGATACAATTGTGGGGATTTAGGTTACTAAGAGAATAATCCAAGAAAAGTAAACGCAGATAGAAATGAATTGAATCGGCAACCACTATTCAACAAACCAGTAGAATTATTGTAGTTTTCTCAGTCTAAAAAATTTTTCCTATGAACAAATAATTTACAAACGAATATACAAATCATAAAAATATGCTGGAAGAGTTGCAGAGGCGATTTATAATGCATGACCTTATATTTACAATATAAGAGATGTTTTTCAAAGCATTTGAGATTCCTCAATGCCTCCTCTCCATAAAGGTTTCATATAATATCACAGTAAAGTAAAGATTGCTTCTCAAAAGCTTGGAACACTGTTCCTAACTAGAAAACTGTATGCAGCTCAGCAATTTTTGATGCTTTATAAAGATCAAATGAGACCTTATTTGGAATATTGTTCTCATGTATGGAGCTCCGTCTCTAAGCATACCTCGAAGTTGCTGAATTCCATCCAGAAAAGAGCCTGCCACCTGATTGGAGACACTAACATCACTTGCATCCTTGATAGTCTGAAACATTGAAAAAAGGTGGAAGATTTGTTCCACTCTCATAGATAATCTCACGATTGGTGTTCAAGTGACTTGGCACATTTGATTCCACCAAGAGTGGTACATATCAGAAATACGCGACGGATTGTGGTTGCTCATCGTTTTGACGTTCAACTCAGAACACCTCGAACTTCACTGTTTAAGAACTCTTTCATTTATGGCTGCTCATCGTTTTGAGGTTCAACTCGAACTTCACCTATTTTAGAGCGGCTTAAAGAAATTCTTGTAGTGCTTGTGTTCTATCCTTACCATATAAGGTGACAGCGATATATAGCGAATGAAGAATACACAACGTATGAACACCCCGAAAAACTACTTCATATATAGCTTTTATGGATCTAAAAACCTTTGAAGGAGCACCGTGATCAAACTTATAGAAAATTTTGGAATAATAATAATAATATTCATTTATAAAAATAATGATAATTGTGTTATAAGCAAGAATAGAAAAACCAAAACTTTTTTATTATCTTATTTCATTGTTACACTTTTCTACAGGATCAACCCAATTACAGATACATGTATACCACAAACAATATCAGAACAAAATTTCAAACTGTCAGTCAACTAAATGTTTTTTAATATGTTGAATATATCCAAGACATGATTAGCACAATTGCTTGTGTCGCACATAGTAAATAAAGCGGATTTTTTCATAACATTTGTTCGGAGGGCAATTACTGGTCGACATTCCAGAAACAAAAAGTGTCTGCATTTTTTTTTATTAATATTAACGTGTCTAGGCATCTAATGGCCACTGACATGGGATCTGTGATACATTTACATAATAATACAAAACAAAAAAATCAGATTGAATGAAACAGTCGACAGTCCTTGAGGAACTGTATCACGACACTGGGTTAGGTAGGCCGATAATGTCTTTGAGAGTTCCACTGAGTTTGTGTTTGCGGCGAATGGAGCTGTAGTGTATACAATTTAAAAGTATGTGCTCAATTGTGAGTCTTGCATTACCACAAAATTTACAAGTAGGGGGATTTTGTGAAGACATCAGGTAACCAT
>WOGP01002476.1:0-16680 GCA_015342065.1 Leptinotarsa undecemlineata | reverse complement strand
ATGGACACATGCTGAGATGTGCTGAGCAGCCCACGGTAGTAGCACTTGTAGTAAACATACAGTTATGAAGGTAATTAGTCTAGTTAAACGATTTCTTGTTGGTTTGGAAATGAAGATTTATATTTTTACTGGATTTTATTGTTGATTTAGAAACAATTTTATAGGTTTATTGGGAATACTTACATCTAATAAGATATAGTGATAATTTGTAATCTGAAAAAAGTCTATAGGGATTTGATGAGTGATTCTTCACTCGATAAATCAGTTTCGTTAGGATTATTAACAACTGGAATTATTTTTTCTGATAATGAATCTACGTGATCATACAAAACCCACATCTCTGCTTCAATTCTGAATGTTTTGTAGATACATTTTTCCCAAGATTCTTGGTCGACTATTTCCAGAGCACTGTATATGCATTTCTTTACCTCATACAGTTTGAAGGTTTTGTATTGAAACTAATCAATACAATTTATTGTATGATTTTCACTATAAAGGGTTTTACAAAAACCGCGACATGTGTTTCGCTACACAAAAGCTTTCTCTGTAAACTGTATTAATGTAAACTGTATTTAATACGGATTTTCATCAAGTATCAGCCACTTCTTTTCAATTGTTATTCCTTGTGATGAATCCTTCAACTTGAGCCCAAAGCAACTCTATTGGATTCAGTTCACAGTGATAAGGCGGCAACCGAAGAACCGACATTCCTTTAGTCTTCGCCATCTCATCGGTGACATACCTGACGAATTTTGACATGACATTGAGCCAAGCTGAGGAGCTCCACTTTTAACATGGTTGATTCAAAAAGAAATAGCTTTTATTTGTAACCAATAACTCTTCATGTCATTTGGTCTACATCAAATGATGAATCAAAGAGAGCTTCAAAAGATACTTTAATACTTGCATATGATATACAAAGGCGAAATCCTTCTGAACAACATGAAAATTTCTATCAAACTGGTAAACAACAATATCAATAATTACAGCAAAAGTGTGTGGTAAACCACAAACTTCGAAACAGGTCGGAAAAACAAAATCCTTAATGAACCAGAAAATGTAACAGCTAACCAGATGAATGACTTCTTTATCAATAATATAAACACAATTTTATTGCACTATCCAAAATCTAATGCTGACCCCATTACCTTTCTGGATAAAAAAATTCGACAGATGAGGTAAGAATAATCATAATCCTGCCAATTCATAAAAAACAACTAGTAAAATATTTGGATATAAATAATCTTCCGAGCAGGGCCGTAGCGAAAAGAAAAACCAGGGGTGGAGGGAATCCAAATTTTCCCAACTTCACCAGTAAAATTTCCCAATTTTCGAAGAAATGAAAGCCGAGGGATTAGTTACTACTATAATATATTAATTTTCTTACTTAGCTATCCAAAGATTGGCTGAATGCCAATGGTGGATGACCAAGGTCCTCGGTCTTCCACCATATCCCCCATACATAGGAATATTCAATACAAATGAAAGGAAACAACACTTGAATAATATTTGCTTATTGTTTTCTACTATTATTTTTATATCTTCACGGCCCGAAATTTCCCAACTTTTCCAAGTAGGAAAAATAGCGAAAAGTTGGGAATTTTGTAAAATTGTCACTTCAAAATTTGTGGACTATTCAGAACGGTTTTCTTACTTGGGAGAAATTAAACTTTTTTGAAGATTTCAAACAACTCAGAATTCTCTTCAAGTTTTGCATGTTGGGAAATCCCAATCTTCTCCTGGGTCTTTCCCTTTTCTTATTACCTCTCCTTTTCTTTTATTTTAATTTTTTTAATTTTCATTCTTTTTTTTACTATTATTTTTTATATCTTCTTGGCCCGAAATTTCCCAACTTTTTCCCAAGTCTAAAAAGCAGGATGCTCCCCCCCTAGCGACTGCCCTGCTTCCGAGTCTTCATCAATTTGTGCTTTAGCAAGGAAAATAGACATCTGATGCAATGCATTTCTTACAAATAGTATAAATGACGCCATTGATAACCAAGAAAAATATGTGAGAATTTTTACAGACCTTACTTCAGCATTCGATTCTGTAAACCATTCAATTTTATTGGCCAAAGTAGATTTCTACGGAGTGAGATGTGTGCGTAGATATGATGAAATCACACCTTAACAGATGATGCAAGGAGTAAAAAGATATATAAAATGAAGTGGATAAACCATATAAGTAGCTCAGTAAACAGTTTTTGCTATCAGAAGAATAAAAAACCAATAAATCAATGTGCGTCACTTGCAACATATCATTCACCTTTTTATTCAGTCCTTAGGTATGGCATAATCAATTGGAGTAATGCATTGAAGGTACGTCTTGATAGAATATTCTTCATTCAAAAATCTACACTAAGAAGCATAATCTCTGCCAATGAAAAGTGTCGACCAATATTTGTAAAACTTAAAAATAAAGATTCTATATTCAGTAACTGTTTATGAAGAACTTGGTGAATAAAGTTGCTCACAAGTATATACACCAACACGATACAAGATATAAATCAAACTTGTTCCTGTAGCTAATAGGTTGAAAAGAACAGATAATATAGGATTCAAGCTATACAATGCCTTATCTGTCGAATTTCGTAACTTGCCATTCAGAAAATTCAAAACTTATTGAAGAAAATATTAACCAAACATCCACTATATGCATTTGATCAATTTTTCAAAATTATTCAAGAAGAAAAGGAACAGTTTTGTTGTCACCTCCTGAACTTGTACTCAACTTTAAATAGAAATATGTCCGTTATGTGATTTTTAATTTGTAAAATACTCCATGACGTTACATTTTGGTCAATTTTTACAAGATGGAATTTTATCTTTTTAACATGTATTTTTTTGTAAATCTAATGTTTCTACAAACATTTTTGAAAACTGAATTGACGAATCTTATCCTCTCAAACTTATTTTAGAAATTGTATTGACATGTCTAAAAACTGTGTGATTCTAAAGACTAAAATTATTATTATTATTAACGCCTGATTCAAGACTACTTACTTCTGGCTGTTGCGCTGCTGACAGTGCGAAATATGACCTAAGTCTTGAGTGAGCGGAGTCTTTCAACACACAACGATTTTACGTTTCTGCGCCGATTCTTTTTTAGTTGGCGTCGACTATACCGAATAAAGATAATACGTCAATTTTTCTTTTTATTTGTAACCGCATAAGTAGTGGTAGTGGCTAGTATCAATAGCTTTGGCTTTAATGTAATATTGCTCGGAAAAAATAATTTCAAATTGTTTCAATAAAACTCATTACACTTGTAGAACAATTTTTTATTAAAATAAGAAATTTCATATATCTGGTTCAAAAATCAACTTGAATAAAATAAATTCAATCACAATTTGACCTTGATAATAATTAAATATTATTTTCAAGTAGGTTTATATTGACTGTAAACAGAACACTAAGAGTAATGCTGGAATATATTTCTAAACCCGCATTCTAGTCCTAGTTTTTCAAATCAGGAACAATATTTTTTTTATTCCCAAGCAAACTAAAAATGAAATTTCAAGATAATTTTTCTGTACAAAACATATATATATACAATATGTGTAAACAGTATAGGTTTTCTGTAGGTAGTAAGTATTAAAAACACGTTAAACAAAAAACTCTGTCATAAATGACTTGTTTTATTGAAAAATTCCACAATTCATTTCAAAACTACAAAAAAAACAATTTTGGAGAAAATATTTAAGTTAAGCTCCTCCCGATTCTCACTTTCCGAAATTCTTTTAGTTGACCACAAAAATATATAGAAAGTGCTAAAAACTAAAAAACAACTCACTGTACTTAGCTACAGAATCAACAGATGCTTTGATATACAATGAGATTCGTATGATTTATACAAAGCAATTTTGGGAGTTATTTGTAAAAATGTGATAGTAAAAACGTATTAACAACACTGCGAAACGTATTTCACTATACAGTGTCTTCTTCAATCGTGTTCAACATCGAAATTGCATAATAAATTTCATGTTGCGATTTTTTTAACCGTTTTGAAAAATTCTCACAATCAAGTTTCATTCAACACATTCATCATGGATTTCCAGAAAGTATCGGCCTATTCATTCACATAATTTCAGAGCAAATGATTTGACAATATATAAAAATGTTCTGAAAGTGACTTACAAATAAATTCAAGATAAAAACTAAGTAACAAAAAGAGAAAATTACATCATGCACTTAAAATTACTAAGAATATCAACAAAACTGTCCTAGATAAGACGGTATAACTTGAAATTATTCAATAACCTTCAATGTTACAATTCTACTGATGGTTAGTTTTAATATATATTAGTAACACAGCCTGTGGTCTGATCCTAAATTCTCAGTAAAAACATTACATCCAAAAAAATAAAAGTAGTAAATTCAGAAGTAGGAATAAATATTCATTTGAATGGTGGAGGAACTTCAACCCAGAAGTAGAAACCACTTTATTCTTGACACTCCCATCTTAGAGATGTAGGAATTCATTCAATCATTCACGTAAAACATATTTTCAAATTCAATTCTTGTCTCGGGTTTAGAAAAACATTGTCGGTCATATTCAAATGAACCATTATAATAATCATGAAACCTTTGAGCCATTAGTCGCACTGATCTACTTTTCACACATTTTTTACTTTCCCACTAAATGTTGTTAATAAATATCCCTTTCAAATATTTTTTCTGATTTATTCGGCTGTTACTTGATGAAGATCCATAGTAATTTCATAAACTACACCTCACGATTTGATCTCACAAACTTCATTCGGAAAATATATCATGGCGTTTTGCTAACACAGTAGTTTTGTCAACACTGTTAAAATTACACCTTAATGTCACTAATTAATTAAATCTAGTCATGTCATTGATGACAGTACATAATGACATTAATTCGTTTAAAAATATTTCCACAATTTTTTTATAAAGATGGAGAAGTAAAAAGCCAAAAAATTTCTGTCTCACTTTTAAAAATATATCCCTTTCAATTCTTGACATAGAATTCTTATGATTTCTTGAATAATAAACGATTACCAACAAGTGATAAAAAACGAAAATTTTATTTTTATGTCAACAGAAAAAAAAATGTGTGGTCCGGTTAATTTGTATATCTTAGAAAATCTTTATTCGTCTTTCCTATTTGAATGCCCCAACGGTGAAAATTGATATTAAATTGACCTGTATCACGAAAATAAATCACAAATAAATAATACCTCTGCCTATTTCATCAGAATCAATATCTCGAAAGAGTAATTATTTAAGAAAAACCTCTATACATTTTATCTAGTACAAAATATATTACCTTGAAACATTTTAATGGAAAAGTCAAGTTTATAGATCTGTACATTAATATGAGCCACTTCTAAAATTGTCAAATAATAATAATAGTTTTCTTTTTCTCAGAATGGTAGCACCTTTTTGCTATTCTTGAAAGATAGTTTCATTATTATTATTTACATGATTTTTTTGCACCTCAGTAATACAAAACATATTTGAATTTTCAGTTGGTCCAGGAATACAAAAAAATATTCAATGGCAACACTAATATCGCGAGTTACTTCATTTGATGGCCTCATATATTACAAACATTCTTTGTGAAAAAAAAAATCTAATCAATTTCGATAACATCTGGAATCACAAATGCATTTTTTTGGCGGCACTGTTGAAGATGAGTTTTCGCATGATTCACATCATTTGTTTCGTACTCGCACATCATACAAAAAATGGAAAGATTGCTTTTGAACAACCTCACAATTTTATCTTTGTTAAGACACTTACGTAAATGTGCAGACAGGTCAGGTTTCTGCCTGAAAACTAAAGCACAATTCACACACCAGAAAAATACTTTGTAGTTGAACGTAGTGTGTCTCATTTTGAGATGATCATAGAATAGTCCCACAGTCCCAAAACTAACTCTACATTTCTCACAGAAATATTCTTTATTTTTTATGAACTGTGAAAAATGCGACAGAACGTGGTTCTCCATTCTGAAATGGTTTCTGGTATTGAAAGAACAAGAATCACATTTAAAAATTGCAAGATCTTTAGGTATTTCAATTTTAGGAACTACTAGTGGTTTCATTTCGGATCCAAACTTCGCTGTTGTTTTTCTCAAATATGTGTTTGAAGATGATGGAAAACAAGCCTTCTTTGTGGTTTCATCAGTACTTTTTGTGAACGAAGTATTTACCATTTTATCATCAGTTTCATTTGCTGGTTTAATTTTTTCGGTTGCTACAGACTCTGCAACTTCCACTGGGGACTCATCTTCAAATGTTTTTCCACTCAAATTGCCTTTAGCTTTTTCTGGAAGCTTAGATTTCTTATCACTCACTTTGATTGAAGAACTCTTCACCAACTCTGTAGATTTGTCGATTGGTGGGGGCTCCTCATCTGCTTCAGATATATCCGAATGTTCCATCGTGTCCATGGGAGTCTCATCATCATCATCATCATCAGACGTTTGCCTAGCCGAAATCTCCATTGTCGATTCATCTCTAGCCTTTTGACCATCTTTTTCACCAGATTCAGAAGTTGAAGAATTCTCATTTGTGTTCATAGGATATCCTCCTTTAAATGTTTTTTTCTTTATTGTTTCTGTTTCTTCTGATATAACCAACATTTTTTTCTGTTGATAGATTTCATTATTTTCAACTACAAAATCCCTAGTCAGATATATCACCAGCTCTTTATCTAGTTTCACATTTTTGCTTGTAGGTTCTATTTCACTTTTTGAAACAGCAGAACATGTAGAATTTGTTGATAGTTGTTTGTCTGTGGGTTCCTGAATTACTGGCCCATCCAAAAGAGACTCGTCAAAGTATAATGGGTCTCGAGGTATATCTGACAAGGATACATCATCGCCAGTCTCTGAATCGCAAAATAAAACAAATATTTCTAGCAGTTCATCATCTGTCTCATTCACTACATCAGAAGGTGTTTCTGTTGAGGTTTTCTCGTTCACAATTGATCCACACGTCAAAGTTGTTCCTTCATCTGAGAAAGTATTTTCGCCAGATTGCTCCGATTGGTGTAGTGGATTATGAGCCTTGGATGATTGTATCTCTGTGTCATCAAAATTTTGATCATCTGAGGGTCTCGTCATAGTACTCTTCTCATTTCGGTTCATTAACGATTCCCTTTCCTTGATTGAGTCTGTTTCTCTTGATGACTCTGTAGCTGACTTGGATTGTTGATCTTCTGCTGCTTTTGTATGTTGATCATCTGAGAAAGAAACCGTGTTCTCATTCTTATTTTTCAATGATTCTGCTTCTTTAGCTGTTTGGTCTGGAGAATTACTCGATTTGGACAGTTGGTTTTCTGCTGGCTTGAAATGTTGATTACCTGAGGATAAAACTATATTCCCATTTTGATTTTCTGTTGATTCTGCTTCTCCAGTTAGCCCTATTTGGTCTGATGATTTATCACATTTGGAAAATTGGTATTCTGCTGTATTTGAATATTGATCACAGGAGGGTAGAGTCACACTATCATTCTCACATTGGTTTTTCTCAATGTCTAGTGAAGAATTATCACACTGAGGCAGTTGATCTTCTATTGGGTTCCAACTTTTATCATCTGAGTAGACCACAGATTCTCCTTTAGTTGTCTGTGTTTGGTTTGGTGAATTATCAGACTCAGAGAGTAGACCTTCTGCTGTCCTGGAATGTTGATCATCTGAGACTAGTGGCATATCACTGTCATCCATTTGGCTTTGGTCTGTTTTTTCTGTTAAATTTTTAGATTCAGACAGTTGGACGTCTATAGCATTGGAATTCTTATCACCTGAAGAGACCATCATATTTTCATTCTTGTTCTTTTTTTCCAGTGATTCTTTTTCATTTGTTGTATCTGTTTGGTCTGGTGAATTATCAGACTCAGAGAGTGAACCTTCTGCTGCGTTGGAATGTTGATCTTCTGAGACTAGTGTCATATCACTGTCCTCCATTTGGCTTTGGTCTGTTTTTTCTATTGAGTCTATAACAGTAGAATTCTGACCACCTGACGAGACTTCCATATTATCATTCTTGTAATGGGTCCCCAGTAATTCCTCTTCATTAGCTGCCACAGTTTGGTTTGGTGAATCATCAGACTTAGGGGGTGGACTTTCTAGTGTTTTGAAATGTTGATCTTCGGAAACTAGCGTCATATTAACGTCCTGTATTTGGCTTTGATCTGTTTTTTCTATTGAATTTTCAGACTCAGGCAGTTGGTCGTTTATAGCATTAGAATTCTGATCACCTGACGAGACCTCCATATTTTTATTCTCGTTCTGTTTTTCCAGTGCTTCGTTTTCATCAGTTGCATCTGTTTGATCTGGAGAATTACCAGACTTAGGGGGTGGACTTTCTACTGTTTTGAAATGTTTATCTTCTGAAACTAGCGTCATATCAACGTCCTGCATTTGGCTTTGATCTGTTTTTTCTATTGAATTTTCAGACTCAGACAGTTTGTCGTCTATAGCATTAGAATTCTGATCACCTGACGAGACCTTCATATTCTCATTCTCGTTCTGTTTTTCCAGTGCTTTGTTTTCATCAGTTGCATCTATTTGATCTGGCGAATTACCAGACTTAGAGGGTGGACTTTCTGCTGCCTTGGAATGCAAATCTTCTGAGACTAGCGTCATATCACTGTCCTTTATTTGTCTTTGAACTGTTTCCCCTATTGAGTTTTCAGACTCAGGTGGTTGGTCTTCTGAGGAATTGAAATTCTGATCACCTGGTGACACCACCATTTTCTCTTTTTCATTTCGATTTTTCAATGATTCTTCTTCATTTGTTGGCTCTGTTTGATCTGATGAATTATCAGACGTAAACAGTTCGTCTTCTGCTGTCTTGGAATGTCGGTCGTCTGAGGGAAGCATCATACTACTGTTCTTGTTTTGTTTGTTATCAGATTCAGGTAGGTGGTCTCCTGTTTCCATCGATTCTTTTTCATTGGTTACCTCTGTTTGACTTGAACTGCACGGTTGATTCTCATCTGACTTGGAATGATGATCATCTGAGGATACATTGTTATCATTATTTTGGTTTTGTTCTATTTCTCCCTTGGAATATTCATCATCTGACAGTACGGTTTTACTACCATTCTCATCTTGGTTTTGCAATAAGTTTTGTTCCCTACATTGCTCTTTTTTTCCTAAGGTATTAGATATGGACAGTTGACATTCTGTTATCTTGGTCATCTGAGTTTGGTCATCTGAAGGTATCGTTCTATTGTCATTTTCACTTTGCAATGAGTTTTGTTCTTTATTACACTTTGTCAAGTCTGAAGCATTATCGGACTTAGGCAATTCCTCTTCTGTTACCTCAGAGCGTAGATTTTCATTCATCATCGGCAAATCTTCACTTTCATTTTCTCTTTCCAATAACTCTTGATTGGATACTTGCGAATCTGTATCTGTCACTGGTTCATCAGCAGCTAATGGGGAACATGGCGGGTCTGAATTGGTATCTACATTTTTATTCAAATGTGGATCACCAAGCTCAGCTTCAGAGGTTGTCAAACTTTGATTGAACACAATTTGTTTTCCTTGCGAGTTGGAATCACAAACTGTTTCCATGGACTCCTCCATCGCCTCTGCTTGAGGTAACTTCTCAAATTCAGATGATTCGGTACCCGAAGATGTTGGAGGTATGGTTGAGTGATCACCATTTTTTATTGATGTATCAGCCTGCAATGCAGAATTCAGATCACTAGTAGACTTTTCCGAAGTGGGCTCATCATCTATATCAATCACTTCATTAGTTTTGAAATTTTGTTTTGACTGCTCAACTTTATTCGGTTCATTGGGTCGCAGTGCATGGTTATATTGCATCATTTTAGCTTTTGGGCATACCAATAGGTGCATATTATAAATTTCTCTGCTAGTTGATGAGTAGTCACAACATGTGCAGACAAAAAGCATTCGGAATTCTGGATTCAAAAGTGATCTATGGATCTTCTGAGTTCTTGTAGTTCCATGTGGTAGTAAATTTAGTGGTGGTGGTGGTTTGGTTACTGATGGTGGTAGTTTGGTCACAGGTGGTGGTGGTTTGGCTACTGGCGATGGTATAGATTTTGGTACTTGTTTAGTTCTTGATTGTGCTTTTTTCTCAAGGGCCTTTTTAAGTAGACTTTGGCCAGTGATACAAAAACATAGATGATTTTGAATTAATGCGAATTTATTTGCTCTAAAACCGCACAACTTGCATGCAAGCACCACAGTCCCCGAAGGTGTGCCATCCCTGAAATGAAAAATGGTATATGATAACAGTATTCAAAGAGAGCAGATTGAATTTTAAATTATAAGCTGCGTTCACAAATGGAAGATTTCACAGAACAGTGTCACCCAGTAATAATGATATTGATGATGAATTTTCTTCTAATATAAACTTAAAGGCTTTATAATATTAGAAAAGCCAAGTAGCCTTCATAACAGAGATTTTCAATAATGTGATCTATTATATTAAATGTGATTACTTGTGTACACTCTCTTCATTTCTAGTTATCCGAAAAGAACCCCATATCTTTACAATTATAATTTTGTTCAATCGTCTAAGGACTGAGGTCCTTCTTTCTGCCTAAGCTATGTCTTCATTATTGCAGGCAACATATAATCCCAACGAAGTATTAATAGGAATACAAACACACAAAGTTCTTTTGAATGAACTTAATGGAACTTCTATTCTTCGTTTCAAAAATTAAAATACTTGTTGATCACCCCAAAAAAAACTATGTATCAGGCCACTGCGGTACAATATCAGTAAAATCATGTCTGATTGGAGTTTTTTAAAAAACTAGGCAATTCATTATAGAGCTTAGTAGTACTGTACTGGAGAGAGTTCTCCAATTAAGATGAGGAATGGGTTGTATTCTCAATAAATTACCATGCCATGTGTAATAATTATGTGACGATGCATTAGTTGCAGATGCATTTTTTCTCATAAAATATCCACATTTGAATAAATATATTGATCTGTTTCTGAAAACTGTATCGAGAGATGCATACGTACTAGAAAATACACATTTCGAAATAAAATCTCGAAATATTCATCTCTCCCAACTACCTACATCGTAGGTTCTAGTCAATGCCTGCCGGAAAACAACTACTTCCCTGGCTAATACAACGCCGGATATTGAATTATATAAAATTCAAAATTTTGCTCACTTCAAAATTCTGACAAATCAATGGGATACATTTAAAATTTGTTATGTGTCCATATGCCAATTCCTCTTCAATTGATAGTTTGTCTGCAGTATGTGCTAACTAATTGGTAAATATGCAAACTATCTAAATGTGCCAATGTTGTACCTATTTCTATCAAACATAAAAACAACAAATTGAGTCGATATAAAGTTGATTAATTTTTTCACTATTTATTGTGTTCAGGTTAAGTAAAAGAAAACTATGTTGGGATATCAACTAGTAATTACTTTCACCTTGCCTGCAAAGTTTCAGGTTGTATAACACTGATATGTCTAATATATTTTTTTAGTTATATAAATCAACAGTTGGTTTCTACAAATTCAATTAAAAATCACACTATATAACTATATTGATTTTTTTTGGAAAATCAATATCTTTGAAACACTCCATATCACATGTATTGAATCAATTATATGTATAAAAATGAGTTTCTGAAATGAGTTTCTGGTTCAGAAGTCTTCTCTCAGGATAATCTTTTATTCAACTCAAATGATTCCTTTACAAGGAGTTCACAGATAACGGGTCAATTCTGCTCTGGAATTATTTCACTATTGGTGGATTTCAAGTACATGAAAAATTCCATTTGATGAACTGCTTTTGATATCCATATCACCGATAATGAAACATTCTAAGTCATCATTATTGAAACTTTGGAATTTTTTATCAAGATTTTTCAAAAAATTGTCGGGATGTTCGTTAACTCATCGATATACGAGAGGTCTGTTTAAAAAATAAGGTGAATGTTCAATTTCGATTACTTTTTTATGTTGATACACTCCTCTTGAGCATATGTTCATAGTTTCAGCTGGCAATTGGGCAATTTTCTACTATCCAAAAAAATGGATCGAAGAATTTGCATAGAACTTAGTATGAGAAATTGAAATAACTGCATCAACATACTTGAAATTTTGACAGTGACATATGGTGATTGCACTCTGAATAAGATAAGTTTACAAGTGATACAAGCTCGCCCTAGATGCCCCAGCTCACCAATAAACCATTTAAATCTTGAGAAGATGAAGAAAATTGTTATTGAGAATCGTCGAATCACAATTAGAGAAGTTACTGAGTATGTCGGCATGTATGTATGTATATAGTAGGGAGGATGAGTCTATATCCACAGCACTTAGGCCACATGTATATCCTCCCGAGGAGTTGTCCTCTTAGGTCATCGTCCATCCTTTTCTTTCCAGGAAGGTGAACTGGTCACTAGGAAACATATCTTTTATATCGGCAGATGTAGAACACACACTTTCTTAGGCAACCTTGAGTAATCTCACAGCGGTCTCCGCGAAAGTTTTGAAAGCTGCAGCGACATTACTGTCGTTGTGCGGCTTTTTGAACCTTCCTGGGGTTCCCCAATGTAGGTGTTCAAGTGAGGGCGCTTTCCTGCATGTACAGTAGGTTCCATGCCTTTATTCAAGGCGGAGATCTTGGCGCCCGCCGCAGGAAGTGCCCTTGCTGTTGGAGGTAGCGTGGGGGAGGAGAAGTGTACACTTATAGTTGCTGCCACTCCTACCTCTTTCGCTCTCTTTCTCCTTTTGGCCTCAGTGTCGCAAATGCGCCGCCTTTGTAATACATCACGAGGTAATCTGATATGTCCGGCCTCATTCCGAGGGGTAGATTGAGGTGGACACTTCTGTTCATCTTCAACTACCGCCATAGATTGAGGTGAGCACTTCTAGTCTCGGAATTGGTTTTTGTTGTGTCTGTTTGTTTGTTTCATATATGTATGTTCCCACGAGTAGCAAGGAAAGAGTTGATCACCTCTGGCAGAGCCCCGCATTACCAGAGGAACGCTGATTACAATGAGGTTTTACCCTATTCCCCATGGGGATCGTTCGTAACCGCATATCACCCTGCGACCATTCAACTGTCGGCACGAGTCCAGCCTACTTGAGTAGGCTGGTCCACGGTGGCATGTTTCGCAAAGGCTTTTGAGGAGTTTTAGTTCCCCTTGCCTACTTAGTTCTGCCACTAACCAGGAGTCCGGCGATCACGTTTGTAAGACCACATTGGCTTCTCGGTAAGGGCTCCCAGTCCCCTGGCCGTTCCCCTATCCGCCACCTGGGAACGCGCTCGATAGGTAGCCCAACCCACGGTTGGCACATTC
This sequence comes from Leptinotarsa undecemlineata, assembly GCA_015342065.1. NCBI lineage: Eukaryota > Metazoa > Arthropoda > Insecta > Coleoptera > Chrysomelidae > Leptinotarsa > Leptinotarsa undecemlineata. The sequence continues at coordinate 3,386 of WOGP01002476.1, read as the reverse complement.
ATGCCATGCAATTTTGTGCATGAAGCGTATAGTAGCGAAGTTCGTTCTAAAATTGCTGAATTTTGATAAAAAAAATTGTCGCATGAGTGTCGCCCAGGAATTGTTGAATAACGTCAACGGCGATCCAGATTTGCCCAAAAGGATTATAACTGAAGACGAATCATGGGTATATAGTTAACTAAAGTCCAAACATCCAAATGGAATATCCCAGGAGAGCCAAGACCAAAAAAAGCCAAGTTCGATCAAATGTCAAGATTTTGCTCACTGTTTTCTTCAATTACTACGACGTAGTGCATCAAGAGTTCGTGCCAAAGAGTCATACTGTCACTAAGGAGTATTTACTTGAAGTTATGCACTTCTTGCGATAATCAATACCAAGAAAATGTCCGGTATTGTGGAAAAACAATTCATAGCTTTTGCATAACTATTAAAAGCCGAATCGCTGAGAGAGCTCAAGGACATACCAAAAAGTACATACTAGAACTGCTTCGAGGATTAAAAAAAATGCTGGCACAAGTGTATTATTATATCTGACGGGGACTAATTTGAAGGGAACAAAAAAGAAATCGATGAAAAAAATGAACATTTTTCAGAAAAAGGAAAATCTTTTTATTTTTCAACAGACCTCGTATACCCCAAAGAATAATAGTAAACTCAATTCTATATACAAATTTGGTTTTTAAGAATGAAATAACGAACTCTTATATTGATTTGAATACTTGGATTCCGTCGGAAAAGTGCTAAAATGTGTATATATCGAGCAGTTCAGAAGTTATTTCAGGAATGATGGAACAACAGATTCTATAAGTTCGAGTTACGATTCACCTAGTAAAAGAAAGATATTATAGTCAAATTAATATTCCGAGTGAAAAATTTTTTTTTTCATCTTTATAATAGAACAGACTGTTCAAATGAGTTTTTTTATAATAGGACCAATTGAATATATCAATACATTTATGTTATTTCTGGTATAACTTCTGAGCAGTTCGGTAAATGTGATTTATAAAACACTTAACTATACAAATATTTTTTGATAAATTTACCTAAATTTTCTAATAGAAGCTCGATTTAACACAATATATACTGCTATAATTTGGCGAAAACCTAATTGTGTGTTCTAAGAATATTTTGAATAACTTACCCTTGTCCTGCTTCACTTGGAGGAGATTTTTCAATGTATACATCGAGAAAAGACTGAACTTGGGCATTACTAATAGCGAGTGGATTTTTCTGTAACCTGAAAATACAGTGCAAACACCTATCAAAACATGCAATGCTTATTAAGGTACAGAATGAATTAGGAAAAACTAAACAAGCACAACTTTTTGGGTAATTTTTCACCTTTGTAATTATAACACACTGGTTAAAATTCCAAAATATCAACAGTACTCCATTGTGATCATCCTCTGAGATGTTATGATGTATCATATACGTTCAATTTGAATTTAAATCAACAAAAATAAAATTGGGCTTGTTAGGAGTATGTTGATCCATCCTGTATATACTCATATTCAAGACAGACAAACAAAAGTTACAGTCGTTTCAGTATTAATTCATTAACAGTGTAAACCCCCATAAACATATTTTTTTTGAAAACTAAACTTCAAATGTTACCTACTAGTTTCTGATTTTGAAGAAAGTAATAAAACAATCATGAAACTGGTACTTTTATCAATGAACTCTCCTACACCAACTGGCAACCAGACCAAAATTTAATTTGTATGACATACATGTATTGTGTAAGGGTTAATCTAATATTGACACCTACATCCGATAGACAGTGCATTCCATTTAAAACGAGCCACCCTGAATAATTGTTGAAACAATGATTTGCAAGAAACATTAAAAACCACGTCAACCATAGTATACAGGAGGACACATTTTGACATATTCACATTTGATGTTACTTCCCTTATCACACCCCCAGAACATGTCACCATTTCTTTTAATGAATCACGCTGTATTGTGTCGCATTATCAGATGTTCCATGATGAGCAGATTTCAACAAAGTACTGGATTTACAGATCACGCAGCGAGCATATTAGCAGCAACCAAGATACGAAAGCCTTTGACCAGTTTTCACTCATTTCCAACTTTGCGACAGATGAAAAAATCTCTGGCTGGAATGCCGAGAATGGTTCTACTGAAAACCGTTGGGTCAAACTATGCCAGCAATTTTCTACCAACAATATTCATTTAACAAACTTTTCTACAATTGTTGAGTACGTTGTGTCTGCCTATAAGTAACGCACCTGTCGAGTTTTTTTTTTTCAAATGAACAAAATATAAATATACTCAACACAGTTGAGTGTTAAAGTCACGAAGGCTATTTCGATTACGAAGATAAATATGAATGAATCATGTACCAAGTTCCACACCTATCTAAAAACATGACCCAATATTTTGAAACAAATTGGTCAGCCGACATATAAAAAATACGACTTAGAAGTCACGCCACTACTGGGGCTTAGTAAGTCGTGCCTACTTAAATAATTCATGTTTAGTGCTTCGATTATTTTGTGTAAATCTATCTTCTATAATAAAAAACTTTTAAAAACTAAAAACTTTTTTTTGATATTTAATTCCGCAGGTGTCCCGCTCGGACAAAAAAAGAAATAGTCACCCTACCCATATATCACATCACAGTAGAGTGATATTCCTACTCCTACACTGATCTATCTGAATCTAAATCTCCCCAAGTAGAAAGCTTCGATATTATTTCATTTCATAATTTTTATGACATATACAAAAGGTACTTCATATCATTGTGTAAATAAAAAAACTATACTATTGGTTAATAATTATCTTCTAATGTTTGACTGACTAACTTGAGTTTTTAGTCATCCATTGAATAGAAAGAATACCTTGTTAAAAACCTGAGAAAGAATTTCAATATTAAGGTGAAAAGGAGAGCGTCATACTCATTTATCTATTGCACAACCGTCTCTGTATCCAGCTGTGGTGAGAGAGAAACGGCAACACTGTCCTAGATCCCATGTTTTGGAAATCACATTAATCCATGAGAAATTGAATAGTGTTTTTTTGTAGTTTCACACCTTTGGATCGATAGTAATATATGAGTTCAAAATATATTCAAAATTATTATTAACCAAATGTGTAAGTTTTTAGTGAAAGTTATTCTCTAATGTGGAATAATCTCGGATAATCTCGTTTTGAAATTTCTTGAAGTAAGTACTTCCTATATGAACTTTTGGTCACGATCCACCTCTTAGTTTTTACACCCCTGATATGTTATCTTTGTTCATTTGTGACTTGTTGATCTTTGGTAGTTGTTGTATTTACTTCTTTGATTGACGACTTGTTTATTTTGTGGAAATTCATGTTCACTGAGGATACACTACAAAAACACACTTTTGTCTATTTTC
>WOGP01002475.1:0-16680 GCA_015342065.1 Leptinotarsa undecemlineata | reverse complement strand
AACAATGTAAATGATACAGATAGTTGGAAGGGAGGAAAACTAGTGGAAAGAGAGAGTAGTAGTCGGAGAGCAGGTAACGTTGAAATTGTTCAACTAACTATTGACTATTTCAATTGGAAATTCCAATTGAAATATTTCATTTCCACTAAGAATTTATTTCAGACCAATTTCATCATCACAATAGATGTATGAAGTTTGGATATGAGTCCCTTTCACTTTCCCATATCGCTGCTTATAACTCTGCATGGTATTTTCGTTTTCTGTTAGAAATTTTGTTTACGCAGGAGGGAAGGAGTGCGAAACGATGTACAAGTATTCCAGTATTATTCATAGAAATACATTACATATGTTAGCTCTCCATTGTATGAATGGAAACCACCCGAAAAATATTTAACTCGCTTCTAGATAGCTCAAGTGCAGATATATTACATTTCTTTATAAGCCATCAGGAGTCTTTCTAACAAACTATGTCACTAAAACTGATGTGAATTTGATATCATCGAATTTTAATTAGGCAGGAATGCTGAACAATGAAAAAATTGAGTGTACTTCATCATCGATTGTTTTTAGATTGGAGAAGAAATTGAAGGGATTTTTCTAAAAACTTCTTTTGAAAACGGTTATTCAAAATACTTTCACTTCAACAACTTTTACCTAAGTTTTCGAAAAATAACAGGCTATAAAGTTGAGGAACTTCATTTGAGTGTTTCAAAACTAATTGAAGACATTTCTGTTCTCTCTTTCTCTCTCTAATTTTGTTGGACGTTGCTTCCCACTCGAACACATATGTGAAGGTTTCTCTTATCAAAGATGACAGAAGCTTCGTCGGGGGGAGAGGCAGCGGTCTTGCTCGAAGCAATATTGCCATCCCTTTTTTGTCAAACTTTCTTACGTTGAAAACAATTTCAACGTAACGAAGGGGAGTAGCCTCCCCTTCGGTAGACCTTCTGGTTTTTAAATTCACATACATGGCCCCTTTACGAGGTTATCCGTACCACCCCGGCTGGATACCGGCGTCAATAAAAGGGGCCCTCACTTCACATTTTTGTCTAAAGTTTCACATAAACTTCAACATATTTGCAAAATAGACAATCATAACATAAATAGAAGCCCCACGATAGCACGTTGCATCCGCGTTTCTTCTTAGTGGACGGCCGTTTTCGGCACGTCCGTTCACTACCACGTCACGAACGTCAACGAATTAATGTATTGGGTTTCAATCAGAAAGTGAAAGTCCACTCTTTCCACGTTTGTTTGAAGGTGATTGACTATGTTTGATGATGAATTTCACTAGTTCGGACTTCCATTGTCTAATATATAAAATGATTTGAAATCCTTGAAGCACCTAAAAGAGAAGAATTGAAAAATGAATAGTTGAAAATAAAAATTATATTAAGCAAAAAAAAACCTGAAATTAAATAAAAGTGAAAAACAATACAATTAAAAAATAGAACAATTGAACAAAAAATTAAATTAATTATTATTTCAATTAATTTTTTTTCATTCAATATTTTGTTCAATTGTTCTATTTTTTACTTGTAGTGTATTTCACTTTTATTTCATTTCAGGTTTTGTTTTGCCTAATGTTCCGTCTTCACCAGTTTTTTTTATTTATTTAATTTTTTTTTTATTTCTCATTTTTTTCTCTTTGTGTATTTGTCTACTGATGATTTTCACTCAATTTACAAAATTTGTATTTAACGCGAAGTTCGGCTATGTTTCGTATTCTGATTAAATATATGGAGCGCTCCTCGTATCAATATATTTGGTCAATCGCTGAAACAGCAGCAGAACAACGGAAATTCGATATATAGACTCGCTCAATTAATTAAGAAAGTTGCTGGCCAGCTAGTGTTGTGTGATCCAACGGGTTCTTACGATCATCCTCCTGGAACCAGAAATCTCTCTACAAGCCGCTACTAGAGCCGACAGACATACACTGAGGTGAGAACCACAGCCACATAATCTCTCTCGCTCTCTTTTTGTGTCCAGAACAAAATTATATTGGGAACTTCCTCAAATCATACAATCCTATGTTATACTACAGTCCACTTATCTAATGAAGCTACAATTAATATTTCAACTTTTATTTGTTTGGTTGTTGCTTGTATGTTATTTCTTTGTAATTTCAGTTTTTTGTTCAATAAAATTGTTATTTTCGGTTAATCTTTTTAATTTTTTTTCAGGGTTTTCAAATCAATTTATGTTATATTAGACAATGGAAGTCCGAACTGATGAACGTAACTAAGGCTAGAACTAAGACTCAAAAGAACTTATAAAACATAATAAGATTAACAATGGAGCAAGGAAAAAAGGAAAGTTTCACTTTGTAACCGATTTTTTTTTTTCAGTTATCAACCACCACATCTACGTAGGAGATTGAAGATTCAGGAAATTGTTCAAAAATATAAAAGGGAAATGACCAAACCAGAGTTGCTTACATATTTATTCACAAGTACATAATTTGTTATATTTATTTATTTATACTAATATTAATATTTATACTCAAATTGTATTTATTTATTCATGACTACAATAAATGTTGATTTAAGGCAAAATTGATTTGTTACTGAATAAATTCCTGATGTTCTGTGATTATAAAATGAACATACACATTAACAATCATGACTAAGCAATTCTTTTGAAGAGTTTTAATATAGACTTGATGAGCAGAAGAAAAGAGAATGGCCTTATTATATGCCTGGAACTTCTCTAAAGGGTTCACTTACATGTGCCAAAGAGAACTTTGAGAAATAATGACCTGTTTCACATTTCCTTCCATTATGCAAACTATGGAATGCACTCTACTATTTATTATTCACTCAGAATGTTCAATAAAAAACGTACATCTAGAGATGACAGGTATAGGCCTGTAAAAATTCAAATTTCTTCTGAGAGGGACTTAAAAATTAATTATATAACAAATGTGAGTACTTTCACTCATTTTTACATGCTCGAGTTCACTTCGGGCCTTACTTTTATATTTTGAAAGTCTAATTTTGAATTGTATATAAATATTTATTATATTTGATACTTCTACTATTATAAAAGGGGTGATCCTGTGTAATAAATAAATTATTCTAATTTGTCATTATCGTCATCAGATATATCTGGAGAGTTTTGTTTGGAGTGAATGGAAATAAAGTTGTCAGGTATTGCATTGCATTGCAGCTAACCTACAAATGTTCACTAATTATGGTACATTTTCAATAAGTTGTTAATTACACTAATTATGTTTGAAAGAAATTGTAATGCCCTGATTTCGATGGTTATTAATTCTTCAAAAGTTTCTTAAAGGTCGACATTCAGCTGGCAGTATCAAGAACTGTCATACTCCTGCTTCGTAAGCTAGCTCTGAAGTATTTTGGTTACATTGTGGTGCTCCAGAAGTTATGTTGGTTAGCTTTAGCAATAAAAGATATGGAGTTCTCCTCTGCATGGATCAAATTCCATTATTGTTTGATCTTTACTCCATTGTGCATCCAGACACTTAGTTTGCATGATTTTTTCAAAAAATTAATTTTGAGTAGGGAAATTAAGTTAGTTACAAGTCAATGTTGTCACTCAGGGGTGATAGCGATTTTTTTCCCAAGTGAAATGCAACATGTAACACTTGAAGAATTGATGAGTGTTGCCACCTTTATTGATATTCAAACAATTCAACATTATCGACAACACTTGATTTTATAAAATCAGATGTAGAATCAATTGAACTGCTGTTATCAAAGAAATTGACGAACTGTTTTGGTAAGTGATGGAATGAAAGATGTAGTTATTGAAATTGTTATAATTCTAGGAGTAACTAGAGGATTACAAGGAATTTATGATTTTTCTTTTTCTCATTGATTCTAACCAGTCACTGAGCTGTTCATGGGGTTTCTTGGGATAAGGTAGATAATAATGTTCAGGAGGTGTTCCTTCTTCAAGTCTTACGAAATAATGGACATGAAAATATCTAATAATGCCAAATCTCATTCGAGCATGCCTTCGTATTCCTTTTATAACCACTCCTTTCCCAACAAAAGATTCAGCTAGAACAGAAAATAGAAATGACTAAAGTTGACACTATACTATATTTTGAACACATTTAGTGAAGCTGTCAATGTGAATTCATGCAAGCCAATTCAAAGATACATCAGTCTTAAGTAGCAAGTTTCAAGTTTGTTACTAGTTTCCACTTACAACATAATGAAAACAAGAATTAGAGATTCTGGCATAGAATATATCCAAAACAAGTGCTGTTTTCAAACACCAGGAGTGAAATACTCTTTTTGATACGAAAACTTTAGAAGACACTTGATGAAATAGGCTTCGGGAAGAGTATTGCGTTTCTGGTGTTTGGGACCAATATTGGTTTTAGAAATACAAGATACATTGAGAATAAGAGTCTAAATATTTTAAAATTTACCTAAACTATGAAAGGCATGATGAGCTAAAAATGTATTCAACAGTATATTGAATATGTCACCAAAATTATGTAATTGGAAGACTGTTAAGCAATTGCCAGAGGTGAAAATGAATGATATATATCTAGTTTATTTCGCATGTTGTATGAATGTGTGTTAGCATTTTTTGGAAAAGTTCTATATTTTCTTTAATGTACAGTACCAGCTGAGAAATATATAAACTTTTTAATCAAAATTGTGGCTTTTTTTAATAGGTTTAGTAGTTCTGGTCAGACGATATGTTTTAGCTCAAATCAAAATAAATTTACTTGTTGCTATCATGTGAAAATTTGACGTTAGAACATTTTTTCATGAAGAAAAAATCTTTTGATAAAAGGGTTGAAATTAACACCCTCTAGTGTAACATCTGTTCTCTTCGTATTACCAAGAATTACCTAAGAATATTTTGTGGGAATTGAGGGATACTAAAAAAATTATAAAAACTTGCAATCTGTTGAGAAAAATTCTTGCGACTTAAAAACCTATGTCTTACAACTTGATGCTGATGAATAGATTCATCTCAAAGCATACCATTTCTCCAAAATTAGAAATAATTCACTGTCATACTAACCGACCCACATGTTACTGGGAAACTCTACATTATGTTCTTTCACAGCAATTTCCTTAGCTTCTTCCAGCACTTCTCTGATATCCTTGGACCCCTTTTTTAGAACAAACTTCAGTTGTCTGATAGCTTCATCAACTGGCATCCCTCTTATAAAACTGGCTATGTACCACATTTTCCAGGGACTGTATTTAATATTTGTTCTTTGATGGCACACATACTAAAAAATAAAATCGTTCAATATTGCTTATTAAAAGAATGTATGTGCAAAAGAGGATAAATAGTTTCTCTAAAAGAATATGTATTTACAGCAGGTCTTGGTTCTTCATTTGGGGATTGGGGAGGGTATATTTTATCATTATATTTAAGCCACTTTTTTGTGGCTTCTTGCTCGTCTGCCCAGGCTGAAACGATGCCCGTGGTATGAATTTTTTGAAACTGTTTGGTTGTGGGCAGAAATAGTTTATCAGATAGTCTCCAACATGCTTTTGTTAGTGCCATATTCATAATTTATAGAAAATTATTTTTTGCAATCATTACAACATAACCCCGACTCTCTTCTTCTTATTTATTTCTTAAACAATGGTAGAATGGTCTCAGCACTCCCAGCCCCCGTGACCAAATTACTATTAAAGTTCAGTGACCACTAACGGTGATTTTGATAATATTTATATTTTTAAATTTGTCTTTCAAAAATAATACAAAAAGTATTTCATGGAAGTTTCGGATGACGAAAATTTGAAATGTTATACTTATGAGTTGGGAGACAATTCATGATGAAATACTGATAACTATCCTAAATATCAATGAAAATAAAGGGCGAAGTTTATTTTTGTAAAGTGTTGAACACCATCAAAAATATTCTTCCACTTAACCCAAAAACAGAGATGTTTTATAATTCGATAACATTTTAGTTACTCATTGCGAATGCATTCCTCACTGAAAATCATGTATTCCAGAGTTGAATTGTAGAAAGGGAAGGAGAAAAAAGAATCAAATATTATTTCAACTTGGAATTGTGTCCTTTGGTGTTGTTCCATAACATATAATTTTATTTATGTGTGACTTTTTTATTTGTTGTTATAGATAGTTGTGTCTATATACTTTTTTACTTCTTTTTTGATGAGGAATTTCGAAACATAATTTTTGTCAAATTCGATGACTGGCGAGGAGACTCGCCAGTCGCCATCATTTCTTTTTTTTTACTTGTTTAACGTGAATCTAATCCGGAGCCGGAATATACATACTGAAAGATGTTAACTAGTGTATTTAATATGAATTAAAAAGAGGTGAATTAGCACACATTCAATAATTGTGCAAAAGCATGGACAAGTGATTTTGGTTATTGATCTTGTCAGCGCAGTGCAGCCAAGTGTGAGGATAGGCAGCACTTGTTTGCCGAAGACTACGTATGCATGGAGTCACCTAGAGGACTCAACCGCACATTTGTGGTTTCAGTTAGGAGACATATCATTCATAGGCAACAACTAACAAGACCACGCAACTATATAGTTTTCCCGTTGGAATCTTTCAATATTTATTTCAGAACCGGATGTTACTTGAGATAATTATGTGTCAGGAAATGATAACAGACTGTCTCAGAGATCTAATATTGAGAAATGGAAAATTATACTTAGAATCTCCATCAAATATTAAAAGTTCATTATAATAAACGGACACCCAAATCGGTTATCTACTTGAATCGTTGGAAACATCAAAATTCGTCTCACTACGTGGGGAGTGGATTTCAACGAAAACCTTTGTTGTGGGACAATGCTCTATCTTGAAGAAATATTATATAATTCAACTTTGAAAACGTTCCGCTTCTCACTTTCGATCTATCAGTATCTTTCAAATAACGGATTCCTTTCGCCAACAATACTTTCACTAAGGAATTCTGAGACAACTTTTTGTAAATTGACAAATTCAATACTTCACAGAAATGTCAATACAAAATGTCATTTTAAAAATTCTTTGACTTCCTTGAGAGGTATGCACCGCCACCTTGCGACAGTACTCCTCTCAAATAGACTTGGTCCAGGTTTCCAAAAATTCATTTAAAATGCTGTTCCTAATCGTGTTAACACACGGGCCACAGTATACTTATATAAGTATACTTATACGTTATACTTATATATGTACTTACACAGTATACTTGTATAAGTATAGTGTGTAAGGGCTATTGTTCAAATTAGATTTCCCAAATGAAAGAGCCACTTCTCCATAATGACTATATAATAAATTTGAAACATATGGTTCAGTAAAATTCAGAGCTAAATCGATTTGCAAATTATGTGTTCACTTGAAATAAAAGGTTATTGCTCCAAATATACTAAATATTCATGTATTTAGCACAACTCATTGGTTTTAGGTTGACGTCAGCGTAACCTTGCGGCAATGAATCATTGCTTCCAAATGTATGTGATCAGTTGTTCTAGTCAGCTATATTTGGAGTTCATAGGCGTAACATCAGACTATCCATCATTGGTACTCAATCTTTTACATTGATGTGCATGTTGAATATACGAGATATAACAAAATCTCAGGCTAGGCGTTGATTTGTGTAAAACGTAACTATTGATAATATTAATTTCACCATGAACTAATAGTTCAGAAAAAGGATTATCATTGCATTCACATTAGTGCAAGCTTTAAGTGAAACTTATAACATGGATTGAATTCAATGCAAAAACTGCTATATGAGTACCTATAGTTTAACTTAGTTGGTGAAACGCACAAGAATTTTCGATACATTAAAATTTATTTCACTTTTATTAAGGACCCGTGGTTGTCAAGATTCGCAAATATTTTTTCGATTTCATAAAATATTGAGGACTAAAATTTAGTCCAGAGAAGTTTTTTATATGAAGGAATGGTGTTTCAAAATGTACTTTTATCAGTTATTTTATTATGACGAGATAAAAAAGAAATATCAAGTATCAAATTTATGAGTCAGGAACATGAATAGAAGAGAAAACTACAAAAAGTTGTTTTCAGGACTAGGTATTAAGAAAAAAAAAAACGAATCAAATAAATCATTATTTAATCGATAACAGTTGAAATAAATTAAACAAAGACTGCTCATATAAAATGACTTACAAGTTATAAACATGGAAAAACATTTTACAGCACCACTGAAAAGAAATACGAGTCTTATACTATTCATCCTATTTTCATATTGATGGTACTGTAAAATTGATGAATATTGCTCTACCTATTTTGACCAAAAAAATAGTGAGAACTTGGCAGTTGTCTTCTACCGACCTTTGACCTTTTGCCAGTTATTGAATTTTTGATAGGCAGCATTCAGTAGCTGATTCAAGTGTTTGGTCAGGTGATGGGAGAGCGGTGACAATTCTCTCATTAATTTATCCTAAAAACAAGAAAGAAAAATTATGACTCATCACTACAACTCATTATGAGTACTTACCTCGAATGGCTTTAATTTGGCAGTGTGGAATCTATTTAATGCTTCATGCATCTTAACAAGTTTGACTTCTGAGTTGCTGGATGTGGGGGGAAAACAATGCCAGAAATGGTGTAACAGTTCACAAAGAGCAAGATACAGATTCCTTACCTCCTTTTCTATATCTGCAGGTACTAATTCTGAAAAATAGTGTTGATTCAGTAAACTTGATGGACAGAATTTGAGCATGATATTTTTTCGATTCTTCATTAACAATAGAAGAAAATTAATTTACATTAAATAATTTTTGGAAGTTCTATTGGTAACAAAAGCTCTTTAAAAATGGGCAGAACTTGGGTAGCAACCTTGAAGAAAAATACGGCGAGTTGCAGAAAACAGATGATGATTGTTGTTTTTGGGAAAGAACTGTTTTAGCTTTCTACTACTCCAAAGGAGTAACTTTTTAGTTACTCCTTTGCATGATCTACACATCTACGAATAGAGTTACTTCTTTTAAAATTGACTGCTTCCTTCCTTTCTACGGAAGATTCCCACATTTTTTTGTATCAAGATGGACTAAGTAGGAAGCCAAAGACTTTCGCAAAAATTAGTCACTCCTAAAAATATAAGCCTTTCAATTTAAATGATTGTATTCAAATAAAAATACAATTTGCCAACGCACTACTGTTTGGATGGAAATCTAAAAATACAAACTATTTCTCTCTAGTATTTAAATTAAGTTTTTTGAATATAACAATCGAAATTTCCTGTGCAACTTCTTCTTAAATAAGACTAGTAAATGCACTTCTGAACTCTGATAACACTTGTTGATCATGTTCATATTTATTACATTTTTGCTTATCTAATTTTCAACTAATCTCAGTATGAACGTTAGTTTTCAAAAGAAATCACTGTGACTTTTTTACAATCTTTTTTCTGCAATTCATTACTTTCTAAGTTCACTTCTTTATGGTCCAATTTCTCAACATGAGATTCATAGTGGATCACTTCTTCAACTTCTTTTCTCAATGAAGCAAAATACAAATGAGTGTGTAAGGCAAAAAAATTAGAGAAAAATGCATGCATCAATAGTCACCACAGTCTCACAAATCTGTTTTCGTTGTAATTAGTAGACAACTTCAAAACTGGTCCTGAAATGTCTTGAGGAATAAAATATACAAATGAAAAACACAGAAAAAAACTTGGAAGTGATTAAAAAATCCCTGAGAAAATGATTATATTCATCCACTAATATTTTTTTAGTTTGAACTTTGTATAAAGGCGGAGAAGTTAAAAGTCCAACCGTTTATATTTTTAATTTTTCGGCAAGTGTGATCCACCACCTTCAACTAACACAAAACAAACTATTTACCAGCTAACGATTGTTCCTGAAAGCCTCTCATCAGAGCACCGCCCGGTGATAGTTCTCCTAAGGCTCCCACTGCCGCAGCGGGGCTCACTAAATTATTAGATGGATGTCTCTTTCCCCACTGTTTTGTTTCTTGAGCCACTCCTCTCAAAACTGCAGATGCCTCATTTGCATTCCAATATTCTGTGACAGAATCAGGCATTGGGCCATGTAAATACCTTTCGACCTGAACAGGGTTTTTGGAGTAAGCAATATTTAATTTTCTCGAAATGAATACACATAGAATAAGGAATCTCTTTAATGAGAAAACTAATCATGAAATTTACCTTTGATAAACTCAAAGGAACACCCTTCTGAGTAGTACTTTCACTGGTATCTTCTAAATCATCATAAGTTATCTTTTCTAATATCCTTTGTCTTTTGCTAACTGAACCATCGTCCCTTACTTTGGCACAAGGCTTTAGACCATTTGAACTGGAAGTTTTTGGATCTAATCCATTTTCTTGCACAGGAGTATCACTGCCTTGGTTTTTAGATGATTTTAATACCTGAAAAAAATAATTTGAGAGCATTTAGAAATTTGAATTGCTTTACAGAGTTTTAAAGTTGGGGCACACATTTATAGGTTCAGTGTGAACTCTAGATTGAAAATAGTGATGGTTTGTGGGTTCCGGTTAGAGCTAATATAAAGTTTGAACTAAGAAATCTTATCATTAGAGTAAACGATGATATGAGTAATAGTAAAACAGTTGAATTTCAGATGTAGTTGAGTTTGTGCAGGTGAATATAAATCGATATGATGTTTTGTATATTTTTCAATATATTGAAATAATAAAAGATTTTGGTAATATATTTGGAGAGCTCCAGTCTGCTGACAAAGAAGTTTTACAAATCCACATGGCAAGATATGGGAAATATTTTATATTTTGTTTGAAAACTTTTTGAAGATTTATCTGATCTGCAGTGCTCGTGGATACTGCACTAGCATTATCATCCAGCAATTGGGAAGCATGATCAATGAGTCAGTCAGTATTTTGAAACCCGTTTATGAACAGAACTATTGTTCTTCGAAATTTGAAGTTACTGTTATTTTTTTTAACAAAATATTTATACTGCTAATCTAAGATTTATTCTTAAGGAAATCTTCAATAGTACAAGACCGGAAATTCAAATTTACCTTCAGTTTGGAAAATCGATATATACAATTTACAAAGAGAATTTAAATGAAAAATGCTGCAAATAATTCGGCAATATGTTCTGAAAATTGATTTAATCCCTGTTGTAAAATTGTAATTGTATTTTTGGTGAGAATTGACAGAGTAAATAGCCCATAATCAGATAGATAACAATGATTTCAAATACTCACCATTATTGAATGCTGATTGAATCTTTTTATCATAGCCTGGCTAACTGTACCCGTATTAGTTGATGACTTTTCAGTAGCAATACCAAAACCCTCATCAAAAGTTTTGTCTTCAAACTCTGTCAAGTTCACCAAGGGATCCTTAACACCACTTTGTATGTCTTTTTTCATTTCCTGATCATCTATTTTACCACATTCTGTGAATATATCTTTGCTTTCGGCATACTTTCGATCTCTGAAAAAAAAAAGGCTTATAAGGTTTGGTGATTTGACGATAGTCAAAGTGTCACGAAGTGTTCCGGCGATGTACTGAATCTATTGGAGCCTCTAGAGACACCCTACATTTTGTTTTATAAAAGAGAGGACATTGGCAGATCAAGATCTTCAGATGATGTGGTGCTGCAGGGTTTTCCGTGTTTTCCTGCAGCTGAAGAAGAAATGCGCCACTGGAATCAATGAAGTCGCCCCGGACCGCCAGATAATTTTCATTATTGTTTTTATTTTTGTTTTATAATTTCACAAATAAAGTTTTTCTGTAATTGATTTTTCAACTCTCTGTAGTCAATATTTACTAAAATAATTCTAATATAGTATGTAGAGAAAAAGATCAACAACACACAACCCACAGCCTTCAATTCAAGAAAATTACTAGTATATTTAATTTCATTTATTGTTTCATTCCACTCAATGATAAGTTGCATAACTTTTCCACAAAAGTTCTTATTCCAATACTTTTTGCCTACAGGGTATACGAAAAGTTCCGAAACAATTAAACCTCTGTTGTCAGTAAAACACTATTTTTCAATTATGATATCTAAATTGTCTAAATAATAAATTCGTTCAGTTTATTCCAGTGGTGTAGCGGTGTCCCACAGTGTTCTATTGAAATTAAAAAATAATACATTTCCAACTGAATCAGAAGTAGCTAAATATTGGCATTGTGATCGGCCACTTTTAGCATACACTGTATGGTATTGTTTGAACCACATATACTTGAAATATGAATATGCTACCTATGAAAATAGTGCGATTGGAAAAATTTTGTCCAAAACTGAGATTCTGATAACTTCGAGGGAACATTATCAATATACTTTTTCTTCACAGCTGGATATGTCTTGAATATACACTCAATTATATCAGGGGTGATGTTATATTTGAGCCCATTACATCCATCAGTCTGAGGTTTTATGTCAGCCAGAAACGCACCAGAAACTCCTGAAACAGTAAAACAGTGATGAACTAGATTTGCCTCAAACAGTCAACCGCTTTATGAAAATGTATTATCAAAATCATCATTGTCATATCAAAATGCCAACTGTCAAGTATTTGAAAAAAATATTGTTGTGATACACTATTTAGTGATATCTGTCAGACTGTAGAATGCCATCAGCTGAAAGATTTAAAAATATGGAATCATCCATGTGATAAGTTGAAGTATACATGTTTCTGATACAAAAAAAGGAAAGGAATATTCACTACATTCAACATTTTGATGTCACACTGATATATTTTCATGACTTGTTTTACAAAAAAAAAATGCTGATCATATCAGAGATCAATAATTAAATCTTATATTACTAACCTATCTCCTGGGGTTGCTGTTTCTGTTTTTGAGTATACTGTTGAGCATGCTGTGACCAGAACTCTTCGGAAGATACAACTTCGGTTATGACTAAATCTTTGTACAATTGTAGCAAGGCAGGGTTACTGGATAGCAGTTTATTTTTTTCTTCTAATTCTTTGTCTACCTGTTAGAAATATAATTAGGATAGTAATTTGATTTTTATTTGGGAGACTTGCAGACAAAGTGATGCCAGCCTTTAGTCAAAGATATTTTCAAAAGTACAAATTGACAAAACCAATTTGCATCACAATTACAACTTTGACATTTTAATTGAAAGGAGTATATTTTTAGATAGATTGATTTTTGGGAAAGAAAGATTTTGGCTTTCTACTTTTCCATCTTCAAATATTGAATTCTGAAAACAAGAATAAATGAATAGGGACTTTCATTCACATAGTCTAGAACTCTCATTATATCCACTAAATTTTGGAAACAAAGATTAGTATTTTCATTGAACTTAAGGAGTTTATAATTATATACTCATTATGCTTGGTAAAGATCGAGAACAAGATTTGAAACAATTTAGAAAGTATTCTTTTAAAACCTCTCATTTTTGAACTTATTTTTAGTAGAAGCAAATTCACAGAATTGTCAAAAACAAAATACCAATCTTTGCTATATCAATATAGTTTGAAAAAGTAATGAAATTTCCTTAGTTCATTTTATAATTTTACAATTTAAAGATAAATGAATTGCTTGTTACTGATCACTTTTGGAAGTTAAGTAGGTATAGATATTTTAGTCCATATCCAGATAAATTTCTCTTTGAAGAGACAAATAATATAATGTTATTGAAATTTCAATAAAACGTTTGTGAAACTTTCATTGTGTATTTGTCTTCAAAAAGTTCATTACCAATTAAGTGCTATTTGTAGCTCTAATATTTGCCCAATTATCATAAATACATATGAAATTATTAGATGTAATTTATACTTTGCTCCGAGCAACTCTATGCTGCAACATGCTGAGCTCCCTTTCCTAAATGACCTTATTTCACGTGGAAAATGTGAAAACACAACTAAGGTGATAATAAAAATGAAAAAAGCTAATCACAACTTGTTTCATATTAGGTTAACATGAGGGTTTCAACTCATTGTCACGTGATTCCTGACTAATATTGCAAGGTAGTTTATGTGTCTGTCTGCTAATCACCGTTTTCAATTACTTTCTAGACTACAGAATAGCACCAAAAAATGTAAGTACTTGACGATAGATATCTGGTAAGTAATAGCAAGGCCCATGGTCAGATCTATTGAAACGTACTGCACCAAAAAGAAATAGATAGAATGATCTTACAAGGCAATGTTTTGTCTTTAACCCTCCACTCTCCATTGATTAGATAAATAAAAAAAATGTATTGAAGTGAGTCTAGACTCCGATATATATCCTCGACATGCACTGTAGATCACAATTCTTCACATTTTTCATCTGACTTTGCAGACCTAGTCTATCAAATATAAAACACTACCACAGATCTCAGGTAAATTCTCACCTTTCTTTTGAACTTCGGGAGGAGGCTTTGTAACATTTCTTTGATTTTATCTCTATCGGCCAATTGAGCTTCAAGCCCGTTTTTGTTTGTAAAATGAAATGTGGAAGAAACCCCATTATGAAGGACAACTTGTAACTGGACTTTAGCTTTTCCTTCAGGAGAAATCTTTTGAGCTACAAATGTAACACAAATTCAAAAATAGTTAAAACTTGTATTGTCAAATGCTCACACTTTATGTCTGCATACGGATGTGATACAACTACAGTGTCCTTGTTTTCTACCATCCAAATCAATCTCTGGTCCATGAGAAACAGTGATCCATCACCTTTTTTATAACGTACATGGGGTACTTGCAAAAGGACGTCTTCCATGGACGTAGACATGTTTTAAAAATATAATTTTTATGTTAGAAAATGAAAATTATTTTTGGATACTTATAGAAAATTAAGGACCCTTGAATACTTCCAAAACAAAACCTTTAAGTTGTTCCACTCATAACCTCATTCTCGCCATTTACTTCTTCTTTTTTAGGGTGACACTTGATTGTTGATTGTTATGGCCAATATCTGAAAAAATCGTTATACATGCTGAAAATCTATGGAGGGTGGGAGTATGAAGGTCAAGTGCACTCTCCATATAGCCGTTTTATTCCCAAAATAAAGGTATTGAATAATGTGGTCAGGATGATCCCGATGTACTGGAAGGTGATTTGAGCGAATGTGGTTGATCGAATCACCATAAATGAAAGATTAAGCGAAAATTATCAACTCCAGAAATGTTCGAGAAACTCAAAAAATACATTCCTAGTAGACATTGAAAATACTTTTTGAATATTGCAGGTACACGATGGAAGTTTGAATCATACATTAACTTTCACACCTCTGTATTCATGCCATGGAGAATTACCATGTGAGGTGTTATAGATCAAATGTTATTTTATGAAATTAAAGATTGTTTCGGATTTTCATTATCTATTCATTCGTTACATGATTGTTTATATATAAGTACAATCTAAAGATCTCTTTAGAATATTTCATCAATTTGATTATCGTTAATAACTGAAGAAGGGAAATATTTTACTTATAGGGTTTCTTTATTATTTAGATTCTGTGTTCTTAATAACTCGTGTGGCTATCAAAGAACCCTTCAAAATGCAAGTAGCTACACGATCAGCACATTTTATGCCCTTTTGAATTTTGGATATAAGAAAGAGATTTTTAGAGACTATTTTTATTGAATTGTGTAAAAAACGCAAATTATTTTATCACATTGACACAGAATTTAACGATAAATGCATGTAATAATATCGTACTGAACAGAATCATCGTTAATATTGGAGAAACCAAATCTTTAGTGAAGGTAATAATGTGAAAATTGTTTTATTATCATGCATATGTTACGAGTCAGTGTTTAAATAATTATTAACAATAATGAACTGTTTGCTGTATGTCTGATACATTTGAAGGACAATAAGGTCCACAAGTTATTTTTGATGTTTGTCCTTGTGAAGTACACTGAACCAGATATACGTGATAGAAACTTCGAGATATCTTATGAGAATGGAGTATGGGGACCAAAACTTATTGAAATATTCTGAAACGTCGAGAAATGCTATATATGGTCAAATGACCCAAGGAAATATTATCGGAAGAATAAATCTGTTACTATATCTTGAAATCTATGTTACCGTTGATCAGCTCTTCTTCCTTATGCACGAAAATCCTCAGAAGTATAAACTTGTACGTTCTAAGAATTACCGAGTGATAAAATCTATAAAACTCGTCATTGCTGGAGAAAACTTTTACGATTATGTCTTAGTTTTCTTCAAACTGGAGAAAATATAATTGGTAACGGCCCCAAATACCCTGCAGCAAAAGAGCTTTATGTGCTTCAACGTTTTTCCTTGTAGTAATTCACTTCTAAAAATATTCTGCACTCTACCTGTGGGTAAGAGCGAGTCTCCAGAGGAGATGGATGTCGAGTTTATGACTCCAACGAACCTCCCTGTAAATTTAGTTCAGGAACGAGTCTATAGAGGAGATGGTTGTCGAGTTTACGACTGTAACTGACCTCCCTGTAAATTTAATTCAGGAGCGAGTCTCTGGAGGAGATGAATGTTGAGTTTACAAATCCAACGGAGCTCTCTATAAATTTAGTTCAGGAGCGAGTCTACAGAGGAGATGGATGTCGAGTTTATGACTCCAACTGACCTCCCTGTAAATATAGTTCAGGAGCGAGTCTATAGAGGAGATGGATGTTGAGTTTAAGACTCCAACTGACTTCCCTGTAAATTCAGTTCAGGAGCGAGAGCTGCGGCGTACGCAGAATCTGTCTCAGGTGGGGGAACTAACCCTCTATGGTTTCATATGGGAAGGTTGTCGTGGGTATCAAGATGGGAATCTTGCAACTTGACTAT
>WOGP01002474.1:0-16680 GCA_015342065.1 Leptinotarsa undecemlineata | reverse complement strand
TTTCCAAATTCTCTTGCATGAATTTTCTTGTCAATAACTTTGCATCATTAAATCATAAATATACGCTAAGGCCTGCTGATCCTATGTTATAAAACCGCCAATTAGGCTTCTTTCCATGTGGCCGAAAGCATTAAAGAGTAAAAGTGGTCCATGGATTGCCCAAAAAAAGATACGTGCATCTGGCATTTGCCGCGTGCGTGCGCTTACCTGCAGAGAAACAAAAAGTCAACAGCGTTGCCAACTTGTTGTTCTCTGCTTAAGTTATCAATTTGTGTTTGACGTTCCTCAAGCTAATATTTATTCAAGAATTATTCAATAATTGCAAGTACTGTTTGTAAAATCTACCATAATTATTCTTTCAATTCTATTTGTGGAATCTTCAATTCAGAATGTATCTTTTATCAAGGAATTTGAAACAATGCATTGAAGAAAAATATGAAATCTAAGATATCATATCAATCTTTTTTTAGCAGCACTAATAAAAACCATGGATTTATCTTCTCAGTGATTACACTCAAATTAATATTTTATCAAGAAGTACTGAACTATTTACAATCTGGCAACGCCGCGTGCGGGTCGTCAGCTTGTAAAGTATGATGAACTCACGCTGGCATTCCAAGGTCACCAGCTTACCTGTCTGAACCCGCCCGCATTGACACCTGCGTTTTACTTTCATCTGCAACCCTTAAAATTATAGCGAGAGGGACCAGCAAAAAAATCTTGATCCTACTACCCTTTTCCATTAAGAAGGGTTTGATTGAAGAATTGAGGCAGATGGCGAACGCAATTTTTGGCAAAATTATACCTGTCTATACCATTAATTTCTATTTCTACCTGTACTACCCCTTTTCAAATTACTTGAAATCTGGTTTGTGAGAAATTGGAAATTTTGAAAGGGGTTGAGTGAAAGGGTGTTATTTTGCAACATCCGTTCTGATTTTTTTCGTCGGCTTTTATATATTTCACAAAAAAGGAGTCTGAAAAGAGGCAGGACATTGAAAAAAACAGACCCAATTTTTCCCAAAGTGTTCATTATCTGTTAAAGTGGTACATAGTTTATGATGGTGAGAAAAATATATTTTTTCTTATTTTGACATATGAACTGAGACTTAACTGAGAAAACATCCCTTATATACTTGATGACGAAAAGTTCATTCATCTCGTCACCAATTATCTACGTAGACCATTATAATGTTGGGTTTCTATAAAAGATATAAATAATAAATACTTAGTATTCAAGTGTTATCAAAGAGAAGTATGTGGTGGGTACCCAAATAGAAAAAAATCAAAGTTGAAAATAAATAGTGCTGGAAATAACACGTTAAAAGGTAAGCCCTCGTTAGGCATTAGCTCGCACAAGTTTCGACTTCTGAGACTTGTCGTTTATAGGGGAGCGACAACTGGTTAACAGAAAACCAGATTTTGATAGACAGAACAGAAAATACTTTCATAACTTATGAACTCAATAACATTTCAGAGTGTACTGTTCAACAACTGAATGAAATCCAAAAAAAACTAAGTAGATATACTGAAACGAGTTCATTTCAAAGGGAATCAAACGACGTAATTTTCAGGTGGCATGTACAACATTTTGTGGATAATTCCTAAAATATAATATATATATAGGCATACACAAAATACACTTGTACAGACATTTTGAAGAGTTGGTATATGAAAAAACAAAGTATTTCTGAAACTAAACCTTCTGAGAGATTTCATACCGTCATTTCAGATTTTAGATTTATATGGTGTTCAAATACGTTCTTAGTCAATGATATTGACCCAATCAGTCAATCTGGCGCGATTACATCATTGTGTGTTTCTGATTATCATGTATTGGAATGTTTCATATGCCTCTCTTTCGGTTACCGATTAAGTGCAAAAAAATAGTTGAATCCTATTTTATTTTCATTTTGCCCAAATATCAGTATGCCTTTTATATAATATTTTCACCTACAACAACACAAACAACATTGTTTTTCAAATCGAATCATCCAGCAAAAAAACCATGCTCGCACCTATATCTGGAACGAAACCTCATTTGCCGAAGTTCATTCACTCTGAAAAATTTTACAAACGATCATTATAAATTCCTCGTAAAATTTGTTTACCGGTGCGAATTAGTTGAGCGCTCGGTCCACCAGGTGGCGTATCGCGAATCGACTCGTAGGTGAACGACCGTAATTTTTTAAGACGTCGATTACCCCTTCCCCGTCTTTTGCAGGCTTTTTGTAACGGTATTAGGTTAGGATCGTTGCACTTACTAACTATAGAATGGATGGGTTATCTTTGATCTTGAACAAGGAAGTACCCGGTGCTCTGCGACGTGCGTCCATTACATCGATGAAGAAGACGTAATCATGTTCGGCGGTTTATGTGAGCGCGTGGGTTTATTACTTTATTGTTATGACTGATGTTTATGATACAGTTGAATCAATAAGGAAGGAGTAGCCAATTGACATTTGTAGATACCGTTCGATTATATTACCTTCAGAGAATTACATTTGAGTATCCGCACATTTCACACGATATTTCTGGTTCGGAATTAACCCAACTTCTTTACTTCAACGAAAAATCATTTTGGACACTCAAGAACATAAATTAATCTGTCAGTGAAAATTTTCGTAAGATCTGATCTATTTGTTTATGCAAATCACAAGTTCTTTTTTGTGGCCTTTTTTCATTTAATTTTTTGAATTCCATTTGATACATTTTGGCTGTTTTTTTTTTGACATTACGACCTTCTTAATCAAAAGTCGACGTATCGCAGATTATATTATACTGTAGTATTTTAACTAATTCATTAATGGGAAGCAAATAGCTGTCCCTGCCAACTCAAATTTGTATACGAAGTTATAAATTTTTATAATTAAACTATATTTTGTTGTAGGCAATTTATAATTGTAATTAATTTTATGTTCCTCAAAAAAGTAATCCTTTCAACTCCTTTATGGGATTGACTCTGTTGTCTGTCTACTCTTTCTACGTATTTTTCTAACGACCTTTACAAAAATTTTTAAATCTTGAATAATAAACCAAAAACTTTTTCAATAGTATCTCATTCAGTTGCATATTTTCGCAATAACTGTTTGCAATTTGTCTTCGCAAGTTTTGAACTGTAGGAATATAGGAAAGTTTTTTCAATATTTTTATTTAATTTGGGTTTGTAAATGCGGATTAGTATATTTTTTTATAATTTTTTTGTCACTTCCAGCACAATATTAATATCTCGATAATATTGAGTTATCATTATTTAATGTCGGATAATTTGAAAATTCATAAATGTATTTCGGAGCCCTGATATAATAATATGGATTTTTTTTGGAGTCAATGAATTTTTTTATGAACACCAAGATGTTCATATCATTATTGATTAGATAACATTAGATGGTCGGAATGATAGTAATTAATATTGTTATTTTTGATAGATTTATGTATTATCAGTTCAAGTAAGATTTTGGATAAAAGATATCCGAATTTGTTATTGTTAGCAATAATTGAAATTATAAACAAATGTTTAGTTAGTAAATGTAGTTTCAGTTCTAATTGTTATTTATCACAATTCATTTTCAGCCCTGAGAAAAAAAATTAAAAAATTTGAACATTTCGTTTAAAAATAAACATTTATTTCACGTCCTATCAGAATTTTTGTTTGGGAATATTAAGAATCATTTGATGATTTTTAATCAAGAGTGGCCATTTTGAGTTTGCAGTTTGCGGGTTTGAAATCCATAATTATAATACAAAAAATATTGATTACAAAATGAATATTACTTTTTATACCCTTTTCAAAATCCCCATTCAATGCATTGAATCGCACATCCAAATATCACTCACCCGGTATAAGGATCTCTTAAATATTCTATCTATCAAAAACCACCAAGAAGGAACAATAAAAACACTAAACACTTCCAAATTGATCTAATCAACTATTTTGAAACACAATTATGACAGCAAAATTTATGATTTGTTTCGGTAACAAATTTAGACATTTCCAAGTTAGAAACTTACAGTTCCTTTCAAAAACGATATGATTGAGTTTTTACACTTTTGCATAAATGTCGTGGTAGCTGATGAACGAAAAAACCTATTTTTTTAAGCTTACTGGAAACTTTAATCGTTAATTAACTCTCTCACAGTAATCTAATACGATCTTCTTTTCGATTTTTCCAACCAGTTTTGCAAAAAATAGTAAACTTCACTAATAATCTGGTCTCACATTTACACTTTTCGCTAGTAAATATTCCGTGTTAGGAATCACACGTTGAAAAATAAGACCTCGTTAGTTTCGACTGCGACATCACCCTCAGAAGTTATAAGTCGTTATATAGGTATGACAGCTGTTTAACGGAAAAACATATCGTCCAATATTGTTTTATACGCCAAATTTCAAATCTTTAATTGTGCCAAATTTGGGCCCAACTTAATAGATATGTTTTTATTTTACTCCACAGTTGTGTTAATGCAATTATTAAAGCTCTTGACTGTAAAAATAATAAACTTTCTTCGCGAAACAGAATATTGTTTCAGCCCACTAAATTCGCATTTAGTAAAAATGAAGGCCAATGAGAAAACTGGGCCCAATCGAGGTCTAATTTCGCAATAGAGATTGAAGTAACCGGGTCGAGTTGGCCCAAATAACAAACTTTGCGTATTATACGGGAATGCTCGCTTGGGCCAATGAACTCCAAGTAAACGCATGCGCCACCGACACCGTTATCGCAATGATGCAATGCGAATGGTCTCGAGTACGACAACCTACATCGTGGGACGTTGACCTGCGGAATACTAGACTTGCTGGTAAAAAACAAAAGCGAATAGCTTTGTTGTGTAGTGAATATTCGGGAGGAATTTTCTGGAGGCTAACGTTGGATTTTTTCTAAGAAGATGAGGTGGAGAATGAACATTTTTGAAAAAGTTCAAGTTCAATAATATTAAGAATTAGAAAAATAATCAGTAGTTGACAGCAAATGCTAAAATTCAATTGAAACCACCATTTTTTTTTCACACTGACCCAAGTAAAATTATAATGAATAAAAATATCTCATATAAACTGAAAATTGTAGAAGGCATAAATAATTAAGAATTCAGAATTGCTGATCAATCATTTTTAATTAAATACTCCGAAAGTTACAAAGTTTACTTCAAAATTCACTGATACGGAATATGATTATATGACAAAAATGAATCGTCCTAGATCAGCGAGAATTATATATTTGTGTTCAAGTAGGTGCACAAAAATTCAGGGTTGAAAAAATCACTAGGTAATAAAACTAAAATTATGTTCATATATAAAGTGTTATGATAAAAAAAACCAAAGACATAAAACAAAATTTTATGTATGATAAGGCCCAAAAAAAATTGTGTAGATAGTTTTCTGATTTTTTTGTGATATCATTCTTTGTTGATGATTTTAAAATTCATTAAAATAAAAATAAATAAATTTTTTTCTGTTTCAAATAGGTAGTACCTAGTAAGAAGGTAAATCTGATTAATTGATTGATTTTTTGCAAAATGGTTATTGTAGGTAGATATATTGAAGATATATCATCAAAATAAATATTCTGTTACTTAAACCATTATATGTTCTTGATACTTTGCGAATTGAACCAAATATTAGATATAGTTTCTATCTTGAAAAGTGTATTATGGATAAAAGAAAATATATTACTTTTGGGAAAAACATTTAATTTTTTCTATCCAATCCGCAAAAACTTCGGAAGAATGATAAGGGGGGCATCCCTTACCATTTTTTTCAAACAGTTTTTGACCGATTTTCAACTTGATAGATATAAGAATTTTAAGAAAGAAAATTGGTAATTACTAGATATCTATTCTGGATATGTATTTTGATAAATGCTCATAATATCTATTTAACCCGTAAAATAATCGTGAAACTCTTACGCCAGAATAAAATTTTGGCCATTGAAGTGCCTTTAGCCTTAACAAACTCAAACATGCGCGGGTAGGCGCATGTCCTTTGTACCCAAAGTATTTTCACATTTCTGACGCAAAACAACCGTATCATGCAAAATAATCATAGAACATTTAAAATGTTTGGGTGAACAAAACGAAACAAAAGAATAATTACCGACGTTCGTTGACACTGAAACGATGCAAAGCGGGAACTCCCCGCTTACCCGTTGACGTAACAGTGTAACGGTGACGTCAGAATATTCGAGAAACCCATATTCAGGCATCGCTCGGTGCGAGAAGTCTTTGACCGGCCAGTCATCTACTTTTGTTTACCGCGAGGTCGATGAACTCCTCTGAATCATTATTAATTCGCAAAAATAATGGCGGATAACCCAATTCGGTGTCACTCACTGCACCACTTTTAGCGTCGTTAATCATTTTGACCTTAATATCCCTTCTATATCTTCGCCAAATATTGGCCTAGTTTCTGTTAACTTTGTTGACACATCGTTAATTTTTATTTTACTTTTCACTCGACGCGCTAAACGCGAAGTAGTTCAATATTGTTTATTCTACTACTTACGTTTTTATTTGTAATTATACGAATTGCACCAGTTTCGCTGAGAGGTCAATGACCCAGCGTCCTCAGCTATTTGCAACTCACGGTCCAAAATCGCGATTTTTCGCACAATTAGCAAGTACCCTCTAAATTTCGAAGCCCGCCACGAATGTAAAACCCGCAAAAATATTTCGTTCACCACGTTGGGGCAACAGTCTTAATGCTCAGCGAGTGACGAAACTCTCGCCGTCTTTGTCGACAAACTCGCTCGGCAGCGGGTGGAAAAGAGACATCTACTCTCACTTTCACGTACTGAACTGGCCTCGCAAGTTTACTTCGGCGGGTGAACAACCGGGAACTGGGTCAACTGGTTAACTCTGGTAAACTCGAGCGCTAGGCATCAGTATTCGCTCGAATATCTCGCAGTTTGGTCGTGATACAGAGCTCAATAACGACGTTCCTTTCATCTTTGACATGTTCAATTATTTATAAGTTATTAAGTAATATCGATAATGATGGCTGTGTTGAATTGTACCGAGTCTTTAGTGTCGCAAGGGCCGAAAGTCCCTAGTGTCGACGAAATGTGCTGTACGTCTGAATCCGATAGTGATGATTGTCTTCAAAATGAGTGTTCTTCGCAGGGTTTCTTCAGACGCAGCATACAACAGAAAATACAGTACAGGCCGTGTACCAAAAGTCAGAAATGCGCCATACTCAGGATCAACAGGAATAGGTGTCAATACTGCAGGCTGAAGAAGTGCATTACCGTTGGGATGAGCAGAGATGGTGAGTTATATCATTTTGTACTTGTGATGCACTGTTTGGTGTAGTAATGAATATTACTGGAGTTTTATCCCAACACGATTTGGTGTAGTGGAAAACACTCCAGTAATATTCAACATCATTTTGCTATTCGAAACGCAAAACATATCATTTGTTTCAACAAAAAATCACATTGTCTCATGTTTTATTTTTAAAAAGTGCGTGTGCCAGTTGAACGATGTTCTACGTCTATTATAACATAAATTTAATGAACAATATTGGATAAAGATGAAATGAACTTAAATGGACTGGTTATTCCGCGCCTTTAGCGAATATAGGTCGTCTAGATCCCGAGGTGATTGACCTCCGAGCGAGAATTACAACGCGCAGCAACCGAGGATGTTCAGGCAGCTAGAGGTGAATGCCCCTTGCACACTGGGTCATACTACCCCGAGATTGGTCAATTTCGAAAGTTGGCGATTCCCTGCCTGCCAGTCCGTCACTGTAACAGCATTTGCACAACTTTGCACTGCTGGCGCTTAACGTGCTTCGGCCATCAACCGACATGAACTCCAGATCGTTGTGCTACATAGAAACGTGCACTTTTACTTCGTTCAGCCATCCCATTTTTCGCAATGTCGATATGATTGCTAAATCTCGTAACATTTCCCCGTCGTTTATACTTTTACTCCGGAGCTTGATGATTAGTAGAAAGTAATTGGTAGCGAGTTCAATGAAAGCTTAGAGGTTCGCATGCCAAGCCGTTTCTAACTTCCTCACACAGGAGAAAGTTAGTTTCGTAACGCGAATAAAACAGTTCTGCCATTGTCGAAAAGAAATTTTACTTATTTTTACCGACCAACCGCCGACGATCTCTAAAATAATTGCTGTGTCAGCACCAACTTTCTATATTATTTATTCAAAAAACTTATTGGTGTTGATTAATATTACTACGTTATTTTAATTCATGAGTTCCAATCAATTCATCCTCTTAAAGAAACAATAAGTGATTCCGTTCGTTTAGTAATTTCATAGTGACTGATTACAAAAAATTTCTCTCTCTACCCGTCCTTTTTTTCACTAATTCTACGAGTTCTTAATGAAAATATATATTTTCTTAGACCTGTCCCTAGACAGATTGTCTGATTTTATGCAATTCTCTAACGCTTGTGATCCCAGCCTGACAGCGCCAACGACCGCTTAAATATCGATATGTCCAGTTCATCGTTCAAGGTAGCTGGTGCGACCTAGCGGCGAAAACCTGTACCTCGCTGAAATTACGAACGCTTGCGCTCCCCGTCTCTGTATTAATCATGCTCTGAGAGAACCTCTGTGTCAGCAGAGCCCGCCCACGCAACTACAAAAAACTGTATTGCACGCTTCAACTTCTATTCAGTCGGATGAAAATTACTTGTGGCACTCGAAAGTAGGTCTTCCGATATTTTTTTCGTTTCCGCATGGGATCGAAGATTGGTTACTGAAATTATACTTTATTTGATTTGAAATATATTCAGAGATGGAACTAAAAAATAATACAAATACTAATTCTCTGGTTGAGCCAGTAAGAGTTCATAATTATCAAACTCAATTATTTCCGCCAGTATGGACGGGGGAGAGTACAATAATTAAAAAATGTCTGGGTTGATAGTCACCAAATAATAATAATGACTGATTCCTTCGACATCGGCTAACTATTACTCATGGTATCTTTTTTTATATTAACTGCCCTATGTGTAGATGATTACATTTACAGTTTTATTTATATAATATTGGCGTGATAGCTGATAACTGCTTGTTAGTTATAATAATTTTTATTTCATATTTGTATTGAATATTAGTAAAAGAACTAGTAATGAATGACATATCAAGTCAGTAGGAAACGAAAAATCAAACTACTAATTTTTGCTTAGGTGTTTTCCTCAAAAAGATTTACTTAACTAAGTTTCTTGAAAATGTTTATTTTACGATTATAAGGCTTCATTAATATAAAAAATAATAGTAGGTATATCTTAAACAATAAGTATATGTATAAAATATTTTTTCATTTCTAAAGTGTCACATTCACATTTTATAATGACTGGAGTGATGTATTTTGATTTATTATTTTATTCCAAAGACATAATTTGGTATGGTATAAAAAAGCAATGCCGTATATCTAATTTTGGGAAGGACATACCAAAAAATAAAACATGTTTGTTATGGCTAGGTTTAAACTTTAAATTGAACTGCATTTTGGTACTATCTAATTAAATGATTCGTTTTGTTGATATACAAAATTGCAAAAATTAATTACAAATTGCCAATTTAACTTAGATTTTGATAATGAAAAGAGAAATGAAAATTTATATGTTTTTTGACACTTTTAATTGTAACTAATGTTACTGCAGTTTCGTCCTATATTAAAATATACAATTTTAATAATAAATATACAATTAAAAATGGTGAAAAATGTAGAAATTTTAATTTCTCATTTCATTTAGATCTCCTACCACGTAGTAACGGCTACATCCATCAATTTATTGAAGTTTGATCGTAACAATAAGAACTTATGTGGTTGTTTCGAGAAGGGTTTTTGTTTCAGTTCGTGTCTGAAAGTTACTTCTTTGTGAAGAGTTTATTTTGAAATTACTTGCTTTTTTCCTTCTTTGGAAGAGTCTCATATTTTTAGTATGAAGATGGAGAAGTAGAAAGCCAAAACCGTTTCCAATATTAATTCCTGTAAGATAATTTTATGTAATTTTTTGTCTGTTCACCATGATTCAAATATCTCACATGGTGATGCTTAGATGAGGAGTATCCATTATTGTAACAAAAATGGAACGACTTTGAAACAACGGATATGTAATGGATTCATTGATGGGAAAAATATTATCTAAAAGGTCGTATATTAATTGTTAGTAATGTTATTATTCGGTTCAATATTTGCCTCGAGCATTGTCCTAAGACAATTTATCATTGCTCTTCTAGACTAGTGTCATTTGGGTCTATTTGACTCTCGACTGAAAACCTCGAGGATTTATTATGGCTCACACCAATTCAAAATCGACCAAATAAGTGTTTTTTCTTGATTAAGCCAATTAGCTTATTTGGTGAGTAATCTTTCAGGTAAGATGGCTAAACTATGATGCCCAAAAAGTTACTAGAAAGTTTATTTTTGATTTTTTTTTTTTGAGAAATGACACCCTTTATGTTTTATGAAGTTTCAGATAATGCTTTAAAATTAATATAAGGAGAAAGATAGATTATTTTATATCGAACTTTAGAACATAAAAATGCAACCTAAAACACTACAATCAATACAGAAAACAATCTAAAAAAGTCATCAATATAATTTTTATCGCTCTGTACCACTCGAGAGTATTCGGATATCACTGTTATGCAAAAGTTCATGCTTGTTTACAACATTCAAAATAGAAACAGTCCACCATTTAAATGTTTTTCCATGCTTTGGGGTGGTGCCAAATGGGCGCTTAGAACCGCGGGCTGTCCCCTAGGTGGGTGACGGTGATAGCGAGGCATACAACGGCCTTGGCGCCCCCCTTCAAGCTATCGAGCACTGCTAGCGTCAAAGCGTGATAGTCAACGCGGACGCAGCAGCTCAAGTTCAAGGGTGATGGAGGGGAAGGTGCGCTGCGAGTGGGGAGTCGTTAGAGGGGAGTCGCTGCCGTGGGTGCTACGCCTGTCTCTGGACGCAGAGTTCGCGCCACTACTCGTTACTACTTCACTCAGTTCGGGAATGCCAGGTCGCGCGCTTCGCGATTGTAGCCCGATCCAATTACGTGCACATGTGACTGGTGAAAGTGCAAATAAAAGGTTCAAAATGGGCGAAGAATTACCTATCCTTAAAGGGATACTTAACGGAGTGGTCAACTATCACAATGCACGTATGTGTCTTTGCAATTTTAAAAATTTTTTCTGTTGGTTATCGCACCACTTTCGTTGACCTACAACACTTTCATCAGTGTGAAAGCAGGCAAATTTCTCTCCCGCGTTTTCAAACTATCTTTCATATTGTCGAGGCGGATACTTTCTCCTATCGTTCGTAACTTTTTTCAACGGATTATAACAGATGTAGAGCAGCTGGCTTGCTCCAAATAAAACACCTGGACAAGCCCTTCACCTTCATAGGCACATTCATTATCAAAACAGTTTGTTTGCATTCAAAATTAATAATATCAATTCTTTACAGCTGTACGATTTGGTCGAGTTCCCAAAAGGGAAAAAGCGCGGATTTTGGCTGCCATGCAACAGAGTTCGAACTCGCGTTCTTTGGATAAGGCCGTTGCTGCTGAACTGGAGGACGAAAAAAGGCTTCTGGAAAATGTTGTTCGAGCACATATTGACACTTGTGACTTCACCAGAGATAAAGTTGAGCCGATGTTGCAGCGTGCAAGGGACCATCCCTGTTACACAGCGTGCCCACCCACTCTGGTAAGTTTCTATCAAAAATTCAATACATTTTGCCAGTGTTAAAGTGCCCCTTGACTTCTTGCGTTGATGCCATACTTACTTATATTGTGAAATAAATACCGAGCGGAAGGAAATGGGACACAAATGAAATGTTCCTGAACAAAAGCGCACATTGCCAGACCGGGCGACCTTGCATGCAGGGGGACAAACGGAAATATTCAAGGTTCCGTGATGTTGTGTGTCTCTCTCACTCCTCTTGACATTATCGGGTTTCATAGCAAGGTTAACGCGCACTTGAATAAGTAAAGATGAAACTAGCAAAATTAATTATCAGACATGTCATGATAGATATGCAAATGATTCTAAATTAACCAATATTGTTGTATCCCTATTAGATTAACAGATTTTTAAATCCCAATAATCTAGCTACGTGACGAACCTTCATATTGATCGCATTTATTCGCAACCTTCTCCCGAGACTCGCAGAGGTCATTCTATTTTTAACGTTGGCAGATAACACGAAAATATTCAGAACTCTGGTAACTTTCTCGATATATAATGTTTCTTTTTGTTACAGGCTTGCCCTCTCAACCCTAATCCTCAGCCGTTAACTGGACAGCAAGAACTGCTACAGGATTTCTCAAAGAGATTTTCCCCAGCTATACGTGGTGTAGTCGAGTTTGCAAAACGCATTCCTGGATTCTCCCTGCTTGCCCAGGATGATCAAGTTACTCTCCTGAAAGCTGGTGTTTTTGAAGTGTTACTTGTGCGACTCGCGTGTATGTTTGACTCTCAAACCGCTAGTATGGTATGTTTAAATGGACAAGTGTTGAAACGTGACTCTATTCACAATAGTTCTAATGCCCGATTTTTGATGGACAGTATGTTCGAATTTTCGGAAAGAATGAATGCGCTGAGATTGTCCGATGCGGAAATCGGACTCTTTTGTTCGATCGTTGTTATTGCTTCGGATCGTCCCGGCCTCAGAAACACCGAAGTGATCGAAAAAATGCACAATAAACTGAAATCATCCTTACAAATGATTGTCAACCAAAACCACCAAGGCCAACCACATATAATGGACGAGTTAATGATGAAAATACCCGATGTCCGAACGCTGAATTCCTTACATTCTGAAAAGTTACTTGCTTTCAAGATGACTGAACAACAGCAAATGATGCAACAGCATCATTTGTGGAATACCCCTATGGAGGAAGAGAGCAACAGTAAAAGTCCGCCGGCTTCTTCTTGGTCCTCATCTTCAGATGTGACTATAGAAGAAGCTAAATCTCCTTTAGGTTCAGTGTCTAGTACGGGCTCCGTGTCCAGTTCAGGCTCAGTATCCAGTACAGGATCCGTATCTAGTACAGAATCAGTATGTTCCTGCGAAATGACGTCAGTGCATGATTATCCCAATCATGTCAACCCTCATATCAGCTCAAATGTTAATAACGCGCCCTTACTAGCCGCTACATTGGCAGGAGGCGTGTGTCCTCACAGACACAGGGCAAACTCTGGTGGTTCCACCACTACATCATCATCATCTGGCGATGACGAGTTAGCTGCGACGTCGCATCTAATTCCCAATGGATTAACAATAACCCCAGTGCTGAAATCTCACATTTCACACTCCAGGTCGCGAAAAGTCGAATCACCTACCGATTCAGGTATTGAATCTGGCACAGAAAAAATGGAGCATCCTACATCCGATTGTACTAGCACGAAGTCTGTTGAAGACCATCAAATAGTTGAAGACATGCCAGTTCTTAAACGTGTATTGCAAGCACCCCCACTCTTTGATACTAACTCGCTTATGGACGAGGCTTACAAGCCACATAAAAAGTTCAGAGCCTTAAGGAACAAGGACTCTGCTGAAGCCGAACCAGCTGTCATGTCTCCGCCTCCAGAGCAATCCCAACTCCAGATGCAGCTTACTTCAACATCTCAATCCAGTTTGTCTAGCTCACACTCAATGTTGGCGAAATCATTAATGGAGGGTCCCAGAATGACGCCCGAGCAGATTAAAAGAACGGATATAATGTATAATTATATTATGAGAGGTGAGTCGTCGTCGGCATCTCCCATGATGACTGCAGCAACGACAGCATGCCCCTACAAATCAAATGGGTCGCAACCTGCTTGGGCCACTAGTGTGATTACCACAACCGCCCGTCAAAATCAGATGCAAAGTGGTAATACACCGCCCCCACAACATCAGCATCAGGAGTATGCGAGGCTATACTTTCATCCACAGTCACCTCACTCCACGTCACCCGCCCCCCCTCAATCCAGATCTCCAGCCAGTCCGCACTCCATGATGTCGATACCCAAAATGATGGAACTACAGGTGGACATAGCAGATTCCCAGCAACCACTAAATTTGTCCAAAAAGTTACCGTCCCCTTCGTCGAGACCTTTGAAGATGGTCCTACTGGGGATGTAATGGGAGCGGATCTCCGCTACACGAGATTAGTACAAAGTGGAGTGCACATGTCTGTTGCGTAATAAAACTTTTTCATCTGTTCGCGACTAGGACATCAGGTGCCACTTTCTTCGATTTACAAACCAAATAATTTATATTTACTGTATATGCAGCCCTACTATCTCATTCTATATATGTATGTTGATGTGTGTGCCCTTCATATTATGTTGTAGTGAAACATAGGGTGGTCTTTGACCACTCCGAATTCTCATGTTAAGTAACTTCCGCCATGACCAGAATGGTGTGCAACTTCTGTACATAGTTGACCAATCCCTAGCACTCCATTCTGGTTCCCTTTTATAGTTAAGGTTTCAAACAATCATAAAGTAGATTCACCTAAATGAAGATTGGCAAATCAATCCTATTATTATTTGTAATATTTGTGCATATGTGATAAAATTATTTGTAGTTATATTTATGTATAAGTTGTGTTACTGCGCATTCTCTTAAAGCAGCGAAGATCACATTGATTCAAGCAAATATTTTTCTTTCACTTATGACCTATTCAAAGTGGGGGCTCAACGAATTAAAATTGTTTTGTGAATGCGGATATTTGGTCGGATTGATTATTTTCCTGTTGAGAGACTCATCTCATGATCGTTTTCATGGAATCATCTCGCCTGTTTGTATCACCACTCATATCCATTTTAAGATTAGTAAAGCGAGTTGAGGATGTCTGTAAGACTGAGGGAGGTGGCGATGGGACTGTAGATAGAACTCATCGTACTAAGGCCGACACTTGAGTCAATTCACCGATGTTGCGCCTCCCATGTTTGTCTCCTTGCTCGCTTTAAGGACGTGCAATTTCTGTCCTCAACCAATGTATTGCGGATTCAACACAGTTGGACTTCTTTTTGACCAGATGTACTATTTATTTGTAATGCGTTAATATAATATTTGTTTTCATTTGATGTTTTTCTGGAGGCATATGATTGCTTGGCAGAGAAAAAGTGAAGTTGTTGCTATTTCAGGCAGTCATTGCTCTCCTCTCACACTTCATTGTAATACTTTGTAAATTGGAAGCTTGTTGAGGCCGGCAGAATAAACATGTCTTGATAATATTTTTTGTTTCATTTAACAAAAAAGTTGAACTGATTTTTGTACAATTTTCTAATTAGTGATTGAAAAGTGACGAGTTTTTTGTATTTGAAAAATTGAAAAACGTAAAAGAATTTGAATACTCGGAAAATTACATGAAACTGATATGGAAACGTAATTTTAAACAAGTTTTGTGCCAATTCGTTCATATTACTCAATTCATATCTTCAACTAACTAGAGGGTTAAATCAAAACTCAGAGATAAAATGGTTAACTG
The DNA here is from genome assembly GCA_015342065.1 of Leptinotarsa undecemlineata. NCBI lineage: Eukaryota > Metazoa > Arthropoda > Insecta > Coleoptera > Chrysomelidae > Leptinotarsa > Leptinotarsa undecemlineata. The sequence continues at coordinate 1,236 of WOGP01002474.1, read as the reverse complement.
TGAACAAATGTTGTGTTTTCTCAAAATTGTCTATTTCATTTCAGAAAAGTTTGCCATAGCTTAATCTCTGATGACTATCTTAATTTAATGTGGGAGTATGGTTTTCAATCAGCTGTAAATTCTTATAATGGGTCAATTCTCGCATAGACATGTAAATGTAAATATTCAACTCACTACTACCCTATTAATATTAAAATACTTTGTCAGTAATTGAGAGAAACAAATTATATAGAAACCATATTGAATAACACAGATTCTGATAAACAAGCAATGCATAGAAAAATCGGATTGATCATAAATGAAACAGTAATAACATTCGACATGATGTAAACATATTCATTTATGTAATGACAAAAATATGGAGAGAAGTACAATTTTCAAAAAAAAATCATTGAAAAAAGCATGGATCAAACGGTTCAGTTGAAGCTATAAATATGAAAGATATAAAAGAGCGCAAAAATACTATAGTAATATTCAAATACTCTGTATATAAATAAATTCACTTCATTTGATAAAAACTCATTAGAAAGAGTAATCTGCTGAAAAGCTTGAAACAAGAAGAATACGAAAAATCGTACAAATGTTAGGTAAGTACTTAATATTAACCAGAAGATTACAAAATTCTAAGATATATCTAAATGAAAAAAATCTGATGCAGAAAATATGTGCAATTAGTTTATTCAGTATGTTGCTAAGGTAAGTAAATATTATTCTTAACTAATAATGAAATCGAATGAAGAACCACTTAGGCAAATTCTGAACCATTCGTTGTTTCTAAAACCAACAAATTCAACCGAAATTTTGAATGAACAGTTTAAAACTTATAAAACTCTATGACTTGATGATGTTCAAACCTAATTTCCTAATATTAAAAGAATTTGCATGACATATGCGGGGCTATGGAAGTGGAAATATCACTCAAAGATCAATATGAAACCTATGTTCCAAATTAAAGTGACCTAAATATCGGTTCATTAAAATTTTCAAAAAGTTATTAAAATTAGGCTGAAAAATTATTTGAATGACAGAAGAATTATTTCAAAAACTAACTACTCTTACACCTTTTCATGAGTCATTGGATGAAACTAGATATAGCCAAAGCATTTGATAGCGTGAATCATTTCACGCTATCTGTCGGTCGGTAGCCAAGCGGTTCGGCGTGGATGCTTTGTTCACTCACTCGAATTGACTGCCGTGTTGGTTGGTGGTTCAAGCCCTAGTCTGACGATCGAACTT